>JAZHYW010048755.1:0-77208 GCA_037355805.1 Ixodes ricinus
AGCTCTGTTCATTGTGCCATACAACCCGGCAGAGACTCCCTTTCAGAGGTCTCATCTCCTATGCAATGCCTTTGTTTCAAGAGTATAAAATACGAACTATAGAGGAAGTCTCAATCCCTTAAAATATAATTGAGTCTCTCAATCGGAGTAGGCAAGAAAACAATAAAACAATTTTACGTGTGTATTCCTTAAACCCCGCGAAACTACATTTTTAGATGAATTCACTTCACGTAAAAAAGCAAAGTTCAAACAAATTGGCTCGTGACACTTGGATATATCTTAGTCCCGGCGTGCTAAAAGACATCACTGACCATAGCTGAAATAGACGGAATAGACTCATTCCAAACGTTAAAAAAATAATATAATGTACAAAGTAATCGGCAAACAATATGTGAAAAAACAAAAAAACTCATAATCTGCAGTTAACGTATTCAACTTGCTGATATAGACATATTATTCAGCATTTATGTAGTATATCCCGATGGTCCCGTTAAGTAGTCATAAGTGTTGCTTTTCTCTTGTTATTCTTTTTTTGGTCTGCTGCATGCATGGTGTAACTGGAGACTAGGGTTTCGTCAGAAGAAAACTTTCTCTTCTTTTGCTCCAGGCGCCTCCCCCCCCCCCCCCCGATTCTTATGTTTTGTTTTGAATGAAGCATACATTACCATATTCTTTGTCGTCGATAGGATTAGAGTGGCTGAAATTCTTTTAGATTGTACCGCCTGCCAGCACGAACAGTTCCAACCTATAGGATAAACGCTCGGGAATCTCATGAAGGCAACGAGGGCTTGTCGATGGCCGGGCACCTAAAGGAGACGTACGGCCGTTCCCCCTCCTGTCAGTAGAGTTTTAGTAGATGTATACACTAGCGGAGGAACTGGCCCAGCGGGCACGTGCTCAATCCATGCTTCAAAGTGACGGCACGAGCTCCCGCTAGCAAAGCGTAGCTACTACAATACGATCTACTAAGAGTCTCCTGTGTCTAGATCAGGGGTCTCAAACACGCGACTCGCGGGCCGCATGCGGCCCGCGACTCTCTGCGGACGCGACCGGCAATGTCACCGTGCCTAGCTTCCGTTCCTATAGGTATCGAGCGCTGCATGAGCCAGAAATAATGGCCTCCTGTCATCCACTCATTTGCACTTGAAACGTAGCTCTGCTCTTATGGGGTTTTAACATATTTAGCTCTAATCTGTTTTCTTTTAGATCGAGGATTGTTTCGTGTTACAAACCGTTAAGACACAAAGTATTTTCTTTAAGTTCTGATATAAAAATGGACAGGAAAGTGTAAATGTGGTCGCCACGTCGGACAGAGAGTCATCACCTAAATGTTTTTCCACTGTGCTTGGCACTGAGAGCAGCAGAAGTGGCCGCAGCCCCCACCCTCCTCCGGCAACGCATGACACAATAGCGACGGCCGTACGCGCGCTCTCGTAAAGCGGCCGCCAGTCATCTGTCGTTTTGCTCAGCCAATGCAAAAATAAATATTTGTTTCGCGTTTCTTTTTGTTGCAGTTACATACGCTGCTGGTTTCGCTTCATAGAAATAGTTAATGCTTTCGCATTAAAAAACAATAACTTCATACCGTATTTATTACTCACTCAAAAAGTAACCAACTACTTCACTCGTCAATGAGATTCTGAAGAGACGCGTTACAACAGTTCAAAGGTAACGAGTTACATTGCTTGTTACTCTGAGTATGTCGTTTTTTATTATTATTCAGTAGCCGCCTTCCAATATGTTGCGTCGTGATAATAATGCCTATACCAGTAGGCATCTTTTTAAATTTTATTTTGGCACATTTTACCCTGGGAATTTGAAGGCGCGAGCTGAGTGAAAAACGAATAGCGTAACTTGTATTGAATACGAATTCCTCTACAGAAGCGACTCTACGCAGTTTGTCGGTACTTGATCCAAAAAGGTAACAAGTCCTTTCTGCTTACGCCGCTGGAGACTCCCAAATCTTCTTGACATTCGCGTGGGCCGCTCTCGGCGACTCGGGCGAAGTTTGCGCTTGACCTTTCGCCGCGAGAGCCTAATGGGTCTTGAATGGCCATGCAGACGTCTGGCATCGTCAAAGGGCGCAGCGAAATGGGAAGCCTTAGGAAAGAAATGCGGCATTTTGGACAAGTGGTAACTTGAAAACTGCTCAGCCGCAATGACACGCGCAACACGAGAAAGAAAATCAGTGTGTTTCTTGAAGTGAACTTCAAGGCAGGACTCGGAAGGTTAGGGGCACTAACAACGAAAACTTTGCAGTTTGCCGCCTTGTAAGTACATCTTGGACTGCGTGTTTCGTTTTATTCTGGATTTTGCATGCAACCTCTTGTTGTTGTTGTTGTTGTTGTGAGAGTACGTATGATCCAGCGCTGCAAAGTCGGTGCCAACACCTCCATTGGTTTCCACATATTAACAAATAAAAGGTAGTTCATGCAATCGCGACCCTGTCTGGTATTCGTTTCCATGTAGAGCTTGCAACGCCGTTGAAGGTTCTCATGCGAATGAGAACCTCAATTGATCCGCGCAATAATACAAGCAGCTTAGAAATCTTTGCACGCTATATTAAAAAGAGGGTAGGCAATATCCAGAGCCAATTCCGTGACGTCACAGGACTTCGCAATGCATCCCGTTTACTGACATGACTGAACCATTGTTGGTGATGAAATGAAAATCTGACTACTTTTGTCATCAACATCTTGTTGGCGACGAAACGAAAATGTATACGAGTACTGTGACTGCGACCAACCAGATTAAGTCGTCCTCTTACATGCCTAAAAACCCCAAAAAAAAAGAAGAAGAGCGTGACAGAAAACATAATATGGTAAAGGCGACGTTTCGTGAATATACACCGCAAATTGGAGGACGCTTATATGGACGATTTTAACAAGTTTACTGAGAACAGGACGTCTGCATGATTTACCTGGACTATCGTAGATAGCTGGAAATGCTACACTCTCTATGGTAAAGCATTAGGTTTTGCGTTCGCACAACGTAAGACTCCGGCGAAACGTCGCGGTTCGGCTGCTCATCAGTGTTGTTGGCGTTAACGAAAAAAGTAAAGAAATACGTTGCTCGTCACTTACATAATAAAGAACACGTTACCGGTCTACCTTACTCAAAATAAAAGGAACGCGTAACCACGTTACGGATAAAAAGTATCGCACGTTACTTTTGAGTTATTTTTATTGATAAACAAATTGTAACAGCACTTTTTTGTTTTCGACAGCGTTTTTCGGCATAAGTGCAAGTGGCGTGGGCGTTGGGTTTTTCTAAACTGGAACTTTTTGGCGTGGGGTAGACAGGCAAACTTTGAAGGTATGTGAAGTGAGCGCAACAATTAATGAGGCCCATATACCTGCTTCAGCTTTGGTACAGAGGGCGGCCGATGTTACGAGCTAATGGGACCAATCAGAAAGCGTTAAAAGCGCAAGTCGCTGTACCTTTTCTGTTCATGATTGGTTCAGCAATGACAGAACAGGTACCGAAACACGGCGAACACCATGACGGTGCGCTTGACTCTGTACGATTGATCCTCATGTACTCGTAGCGTCTAAAGTCTTTTGATACTTCTTTTACGTGTAACGTCAACTAACACAAATGACAAAGCATATTCGGCTTGAACAAAATGGCGGCATTCAGTTCAAACTCTTCTGCTGTGCGGGCTTTCTCGCCATTCGGTTTCTCTAAAACCTGCACCGTCACGCAGATCGGCGCTTCAAAGAATGTCGCTGCTTGGAAGAAGCCTTCATCTAGGGACTTAGTATCGTCGGCTGCGTCTGGACTTACGGCGTAAACTGAATAACACAAATACGAAAAAAAGAATTTAGGGGTAGTACTTTTTTTTTTAGGTCTTGGAAAAGATGAAAACGAGCTACGCAACTATACGTCCGCCGTTACTTCAGAAATAAGTAACGCAAGTATGCTTACTCGTTACCGTTTTTTAAAAATGAAACGAGTACGTTACTAGGTTACCGGTAGCGGCGCGTTATTGGTAACGCCGTTACTTGTGCGCGCTGCCGCCAACACTGCTGCTCTATACAAACGACACGATGTTTCTCTGCGAACATAGCTGACAAAAGTCACCTCTTCAAGCGTCTCCTAGCCGCGCTTTCTTCATAACTACATGTGCTCGAACACGTTTGCAGACAATTTTTTGGGCAACTCAGTGCGACGCGGGCATGATCACGGGACAGTGGCATCAAGACAGTTTTTTTTATATAATATGTATTCCCTTATAAAAAGAAATATTTCCCCAATTTCCTATACAGAGTTTTTATAAGAAGCGCAAGTCCGTCTGCTTTCGCAGCGGCTGCGGCGACGTCACAGAAGATGCCGAGCCCCGATTGGCTCTGAATGAAGGAAAATGAGTGGACCTTAAGGCAATCCTGCTTCTCTTGAGGTCTACCCACACTCTCTTCCAATCAGAGTCAATCAGAGCTCGGCATCTTGTGACGTCACCACAACCGCTGCAAACCAAGCAGACGAACTTGCGCTCTGCATAGAGAATAGTGTATAGAGGTGGATAGGTTTTCTAAATGAAGTGTACACCTCGGCTTCATATCCACTTTCTATAGCTTTGTGGCAGCTCTTTTGTAGACTATCTATAGAACATAGTAATGTAGAGATTGAATGGAAATTGTATAAAAGTGGATAAAATATATCAACTTTTTTATCCTCTTTATTACCACTGGGCCAGGGGTTTTTATTTTGCGGGAAAAAATTATGTATATCTATTTCTTATAACACATTCATGAAAATATATGCACTCGGCATTGCAGCGTGGTGCGGTGCGACATCAGAAACGCACGCGCTGCGGAACACCGTAACACTATAGTGACTGGCGGTGTCGACTGATCGACCGCCTTGTAATATTCTACACTTGAAGGCAATCATTTGAACGACGACCCCTAGAAGATGAAAGTACATGGCGTGTGCGGTTTTTTTCCTCGCCGATAATTTTTATAAAATATTTTTTTAAGGGTTGGTGAACTGCTTCTCCCACTAGCTAAACTTTGCAGGAAGCGATAATTATTTTACATAGCCGGAAAATCATCCTCCGCAAAGAGGTTCCAACTGCGTGTGATGTCGCTTCTCCACAATGGACCTTATTATTCCATCGTGTTTATTCTGTAAAAATTCTATAGACCTATGGCACCAGAAAGTCTATTGAGATGTGGTGATAGTAGCAATGTTAGATGCATGTTTATTGTCGGCATTTATAGACTTCGGTTGAATGGAAGTCTATAGAAAATTTATTGAAAAACTGTGGATCCCAGATGACTGGATAGAATTTTGAAAGTGTCGTTAAAATGGGGATAGGAATTTTATAGACTGTATGAAATATTTTTCGTAAGAGGTAGCCGTGTGAACAAGGCTTAAGGGTAAAAAAGAAAACACGCGTTTGGTCGACGAAATAATTATTCGGAAGTCTTTGGAAGTGAATTAAGACGGGAAAGAAGACTACTCCAAATTCAATCTGAAATCCTCATTCCAACTTGGTCCCTGTCGCCAGCTGCGGCGACGGTTGGTCGTTAAGGGTTCCTCGAGAAAACAATTAGTAGACCGGGATTTGTCGAGTTCAACTTAGAGGACAGCTGGGGGCTCGAGTGGCGCGTGCGCCTACAAGATGTTCCGAATTGCTCGCATGTAATCGCGAAGAGCTCTTGGACTCTTCCAGTGCACTAGGCGGTCTCACGCCCGGCCGCCTCTCCACGACCGGCTTTAAGATGGGAACGCAATGCCCTGGGAGAAGTAATCAAAGTCGATTTCTCACGGGCGCTGTTTCTCGTCGCGATAAAACTGTTCACTAATTACGTCTGCTTACATCTCAAACTTTTAACGCCAACGTGTTTTCTTTTTCATGCGTCTTCTTCATTTGTCGGGACGCGTGTTTGTATTATGTTCCCGTTTCGTAAATTAAAGGGTAACTCCGGTAAAAAAAGTCGAACCAAAATAAATTACTGATATCGATTTGCGGAGGCTAAATACGAGTACTTCCAAAAATATTACACCTATTAAAAATGCTGCCACCAGCTTCAGCGGGCATTCAGCGGGCATTTAGCGGTTCGGCTGTTTGTCAAGCAACACTGTGTCCTGATCCAATCTTGGTTTTCAAGATGGTTTTTTTGTTCGTGCCACTGCTTTCGACATTTTTGTCTGCTGCGTTTTCAGCCATTCCAGCTACAGCAGACGATTTCTGCTTGTTATGTTACGTTTAGCGGCAGTAGTTTGTAACTTCTCCACAGCGACCCCGCGCGTCGTGGTACCCATGGAGTTATTACAATACACGCTAGAGGCTCAGCTGGCGCTAGTGTCTACAGGACTTCCGGTTGCAAATTGAAGCAGACAGCAACCAGTATACTTTTCCAGTCTTCCTTTGTATTCCGATGGAAAATTGTACGTGATATTTTTCCTCTTCGACAAGGAATAATAAAAATCAGCGTAGTTTCTTTACTCGTAACGAGTACTATGTAGCTTTATTGACATTATAAAAGTGTTATTTATTTAGTTAATGTTTTTAGTTGTCTTAATACTGAGCGATGTTTAAGCTAGCAAATATTGAGGCCCAGGTCTATGTTCCACAGCATGATGTATCAATACAAGCTACCAATTAAAGCAAGAAGAACAATTAAAAAGTGCGTAAGGTCAAGCTGTAATAGCATTCAGATGACGGAAACGCAGTTTGTTACTAATGCACAGTTTGTTACTAATCCAGTACGTGTTCTTCCTTCCTTAACTACATGCTTCGTTCTTGTTGTCTGTTTTGGTTGTTTTATTTGGCATATATTAGCATCATTTTTCGTGTTTTGTCAAGCTGATGTACTCTGTGTGCTTCGTAGCATTGACTATATGCGTAATCACGGGCCCTATAATAGCAGTCTGCAAAGTCAAACACGTATTATACATGCATGTATTGGGCTATTTTAGCGCAGTGTTCGACGCCATTAATTCTAAAAAAAAAACGCAGTAGCTAGCACATTTCTTGTACATACGATTATCAAACGTTCCAAACTATTTATTCTGTCACAACACTAAGCTATATTTGCCCTTATAATCGAGCGCAAAGAGAAAACGCACTTGCGTTTTCCCATTGGGATGCATTACCGCAAGTCAAATTTAGATTACTTTCTGTCTGATTCAAAATACAACAGCGTACTAGCGCCAGCTGAACCTCTAGCGTTTATTGTAATAACTCTGTGGTGGTACCGAAGATGTATTCCCTGGCAGCCATAGTTTAGTCCCTTCCTGCTCAGCGCGAGCCCTGCACTGCACACAAAGGCAAAGAAGCATGGCTACGTGTCCGCCTTTCTGCCAAGCAAGTGCCTCACTAATATTCTTTTTTAGGAGATGCGATAGCCGTGGCTCAAGGGTAAGAAGATGGAGGCGTGATTACATTAATACATTAGTAATTTACAATACTACAAAACACGTTGGCATGCACACACAAGCACTGTGTCTGAAGTAAGCGATCGAAGCTAACATGAGTTTTGTTGTCGTGAGGTTTCCTCAACAAGACGCCTCATTATGGGGCGCACACAGCTTACAAAATAGAAACGGGCAAGATGCACGGACGACACAGAGGATCCATGGGGTTCGTGTTTTCTGGCTCGTCTCCCATGAACGCAAACTCTTCGAAACACCGTGGAGACTTGGGCAGCTGTTCATTTGCTTCCGCTGAAGCATGTCGCGCGGCCAATGTCTCCGTCGGCTCTTTTGACACGACACGCTGATCGATTTCCACCTTTTCCGTCGTTGACTGAGCACGCCCTGGCGCTTTGCAGCGTCTATCCCGATCGTCCCGCTCTTCCGTCCTCAGACCTCCTCCCTTTTTCTCCCGTCAAAACGTCAGGGCGAAAGTTACCTCGGACGCCTGTCGCGACGTGCTCGAGGACGTGCTCGAGAAAGTGACGGGGGCTCTCCAGTGTCTTTCTCGAAGCAACAGCCGCAGCGTTCCCGGCCGTGACCGATATAAAGCCGTCAGCGTGTACGCTGATCAAGCAGCCCTGTCACTCCAGAACAAAAAAGGGACATACGTTGAATAATGAGTGATGGGCATTGGATATCGTGTTGCGCATGTACGTCTGCAGTTCGAAACAAAGGCGGGTGACGTGTTCAAACAAGGCTTAGAGGGCTGGGGTTTTTGTTAAGACCTATACTGTGAGGGTTGTTTATCCAGCTTTTTATTTTTTATTAACGCTGAATTATAGGCTAAATGTGTACTATTTGAGCTTGTTGGCTTTTAAACATTTAGGGAGTACATATCGTATCGTCACTTATGTGTCTCACTTTCTAAATGTTTATATGCTACAGTTTGTAATTAGCATGGAAACGAGACGTGGCAGGGCGCACGCCTATTCAGCCGCTTATCTGCCGGGGCGAAAATGTCGATTCACGGGGCTTTCCGCACGCGTGCGCGGGGTTTGACAGTTTCGCAGAGGGACGCTACTGCACATGTTCAGAGCTCGCACGCTCAGAACTGTCCATAGGAAGGTAGCACATAGCGCTTCGTCGCGTGAAGGCACGCAGAAATTGTAATGCACCCGCACGGTACACTCCGTGAACATTGACGCTTCGTCAGCAAATAGGCGAGCTGTCTGCATAGTGTCAGTGATAAATAAACACAAAAAAATGTCTCGGCATTACATAGTGTTACTTCTGAGGCAATAGGAATAAATTGGGACGACTTACAGTTCACTGGCAGTTTATAGCGTACCGTGTGTGTCCTTCCACTCGGGAAGTGGGCTCATACGCAAACACTACATTGTGCCTTGTAAGCGCGTTAGAAAGTCGGAAGTTAGTCAGCCTCAACAGGTGTCTGGTGTCTCAGCTGTAGATGAAAAATTTAGCCAGTGCAGTATAACCGCTAGCTGGGGGTCTTTTAACTTGCACCACGCAGTAGTGATACACGACTGCACGCCGGCACGATGCTCAGCCAGAAGCCAGGATCCCACGCGAACAGCAGGACTTATTAAACCTTCATTCAGAGTTGTGCAGACTGAGCCGGGGGAATCTCGTGATGAAAAGGCACGCAAAGAGTAATTAAAGTAAACTATTTGAATCGACTAAACAAACGCAATTTTGTGATTCTGTAAGACGCGCTTAGCAGAGCATCCGGGTCTATAATTTTCATCTTTGCACTTATTGATATATACCGCCTGTATGCACAGGTAGCTGTCTGCGCATTGGTATTGTAGGTTAACCGTTAATTGAATGAAGGCTACCTAAATACAGGTTTTACGTTACCAACAATCTGAAAGTGAAGTAGCGTGTCGTAATTAAGGGTCGCCGCAGCAACAGTTCGACGGGCGCCGTTCAAGGCTGGTTCACAAACTTCCGCGAGTCTGACCAAATGCGACTGCAACGGCTTGCGACATTAGAGGGATACTGAACCGAAATTTACATTTCGCACAATGAGGTCTCCGAAGCGTTGAATTTGACGCTACGAACTCCCGAATATCACTCATACATCGATATCTCAAACGGGGCGTATATTGTTTTTTGGGAAAGAAGGGCGGGAAAGAAGTGAGCGAGGACTATGACGTCCCGATCCTCGTGGAGCAGTTGAGAATGAGGGCAGGGACTCTCGATTCTCTCCTCCTCGCTTCGGCTCACCAGCTTGAGGCACTTGAGGGGACGAAACGAAGTGGAGAGGGAATGAGAATCGTGATGTGACATGTCTCGTCTGTATCGTCGGCCATGTTCAATCAAGCACTTATTTAAAAAAATCAGCAGAACCCATCCTTTGGGAATGATTATCTACGTTAATGCGAATAGCATCAAACGGTGCAGAGTTTATTTATTTATTTATTTATTTATTTTAACCCTCAGGGCCAGAGGCATTACAGAGGGGAGTGGTGAGAAAAAGAGAACAACTAGTGGAAAATACAAAATAGTTAAACAAGCGGGACAACAATAAAAAATAACAGTTGAAAATACAAAATAGTTAAACAACGGGAAATACATGGTTTGAAACATTTGAACAAAAAAGAACACTATCAATAATCGATGTGAGTGATGCAGGTAGATGATTCCATTCATTCGAGACTCTAGGTATAAATGATGCGAAATATTTGTTATAATGGCAAAATGGGATGCCTACTTTGTGGCGGTGATCCAGGCGTGCTGAAACAAACGATGGTGGGGTTATTAGTTGATTTTTGAGTACAGTGTTGGTGATGGAAAATTTGTGACAGAAAGAGACAAATACTAGAAATTATGCGCGTTCATCAGGTGGCCGGCACTTAGTTAAGTTATGCGCGTTCGTCAGGTGGCCGGCACACTCTGAGATACAGCCCACGCTGAGGCGATTCTAAATTTGTTGACACTTTCACAGCCCTGCGCACGATCTCCGCAGCCCAGCACGTGCGTTTGTGTCACTTAGGAGAAGGCGAGCAAAGCACGCGCCATACGCACAAACACTCAAAATGGTACCGACCAGACTTTCTGGCGTCTCAGCTAGTCTCAACCAACGGTACTCTAAACGGTTGTTTATATCTTTTACCATAGGACGCGCTTGACAGCGCTGTCACAGCTACCGGTGCGCGCGCGTTCCATGCACGAGGCTCATTCCGCTCTCGTGAGGCTGAGCACGGCAAGCTGCTCACCCTCTCCCGAGCGCGGGAGAGGGTGAGCTAGCGGCCGTGCTCAGCCTCACGAGAGCGGAATGAGCCCTCGTGCATGGAACGCGCGCACTGGTAGCTGTGACAGCGCTGTAAGCGCGTCCATGGTAAAGATATAAACAACCGTTTAGATATGGGTTGTGTGGATATTTATACGGCGTGTAGTTGGTCAGCCATTTAAATTTGCGACGAGTCACTCGCTGTAGATGAGCAATTTAGCCAGTGCGGTACAACCGCTAGCCTTGGGTCTTTAACGTGCACCACGCAGTAGTGATACACGACCGCACTCGGTACAACCGTTTAGAGTACGTTGTATGACTGTCTCCTTCATAGCTCCAACAAAGAAAAAAACTGCCTTCATAGCTTTGTGGTTAGCGCGTCTGCCTGCTGATCAAAGGGTCAACGGTTCGAATCCCAGCCGGCGCCGGTCTTTTTTATTTATTTATTGACCCGCGGCGTAAGAGGTTAGATAGCCAGATAGATACATAGACGAAAAGTGCGTGAAGTAGCCAAAGAATGCTATTCGCATTAAAAAAGATACGGCCATCCGTTAGAGATGTCGTTGTATGAGTGGCGTTTTTGTGTTTCGCCGCATTGTTTTGTGAGCTGTTTTGCGTTGTTTTGTGAACATTGTTTTGTTCTGCGCGGTGCCGTCGTAAGAGCCTTAAAAACCGGTTGTATCGAAATCGGTCATATAGTCGGTTGCAGCTGTGTCAACGGCGGGTCCGTTCACACATTTGCGTTTGACAACGACCAACCGAGACAAGATCGGTTTTTAAGCCTTTACCAGCCTTTACTTGGAATGGGTCCCTAGTGTTTCGTCGAAACTTGTTTCGTGGAATTACATTTGTGGGCAATTTTTCGTTGAAACACGTTTCATGGATGCACGTTTCGTCGACATGAACGTTTCATCGACGAGTCGTTACTCGAATTGCACGCTGTAGGGACATTTCGTTGCGCGTGTATCACTAGTCTGGGGTCCGTGTTAACCCGTCCGGCCGCCCGTTTACGCCGCGTCGCGGCGACAGTCTGCGGCGGCTCATTACAAAAATGGCAAGCAACCTGAGCCACCCCTACACGACGCTTCGCGATGACAATCTAAAACAGCGTCTACGAAAAAAAAAAGTCTAATTTGAGCTGTCGATGAATCGACTTGCCGATGAAACAATCCGTCGATGAAACATCGCGTGTCGATGGAACGTCGTTCGATGAACTGATTGCCACCGTTGGGATTCCACTAGAAACCGAGTTCCGTATTCCAAGTTCAATGAAATATAAATGCGTAACCCGGTTGTAATACTTTTAGTAATTGACAGCTTAAGAAATGTATGGCATGGTTAATTAAGTTTAGACTTCTTGAGCCTTTATTCGTTCTTCGGCGCCCTTATCGGGCAATGTCCTTAACAATCTCCTTGACATCCTTAACAATATCCTTAAAGGCTCGTTCACACAGTTGAGTTCGACAGCCTTTGATTTCTTTAAGACTGGTGGCGTGCAGCTGTTGCTATGGCGACGCAACGCAGCGCAACGCGATCGACGAAAATATCTGAACCAGGTTTCACATCCTTAAAAACGACCTGAGTTTCTTAAACTGTCGTCGACTATAAATGCTCGCGCTTGCACAACGTTCGGCAGGGTGTTCGTCTTCATGATGATGACAAACTCCGAAGAGGGACCAACTACCATATCAACGGAGAAAAAAAAGAAACAAATTAGCTGTATATATGCTTCGAATCATGCGTGTTCTTCTGTTTCCTTTACAGCAAATCGGTCAAAATATGTTGAACTACGATTTGCTTGCACTTTTCCAGTGTTCTATAGACCATTGCTGTATTCGCCTTCTGGGTTCTGCCATCTTTGTTTACTGGGAAGTGGAACGAGTTCTAGGCACGCTCAGTAACTCTGTTCTGCGGAAAATTAGATGACGCCGCGCGTGCGTGCACTGTCCAGTTACTCGGCAATTTTCGCCTGGGTGATGAGCACTGGTAAGGTGTGAAGTCCGAGCAGAAAAAAACTTCGCCCTCATTGCGCAGCGTAGCGTGCAAGAGATGCCGTGTGAGCTTCTACTTACGTTCTGCGTGCGCAATGCTGTCGTTTTATCCCTGAAACGCGCAGTTACCAACAACCACCCCCAGTAAAATTACGAACTAGACAAACGCTTTTTGTTTTTGTCCCGGCATTCCTCTCTACACCATTCAACCCGAAGCTGACAGTGCGGCGACAGCTAAACGCCCTCAGAGAACCAATCAAACACCTCCCCTTCTTCACCCGATTCCGCTCTCCGCACGTGGGTATGGGCGCGAGCCTGATAACGTAGTGCTGTCAGCTTGGGAGTGAACGGAGAAGATAGTTTGTGCACACGCCTAAATGCCGTCCAGGGATCCTCCAGTGCGCAGACATTTTCGCAGAAGGGAACCGGCAGAGGGACGAGACCGCTGGTGATTGCCCGAGGCATCGGGCGTCTCATTTGCAGCGCCATCAAGCGGAAATGGCGTGATTTACGCAAATTGCTAGCCCCCCCCCTCCCCTTCCCCGTTTCGCCGCTTCGGTCAAAAGGATGCTCCTCCAGTGACCACTGCACTCCGTTCGCCATTAAGATGGACAGTGCGGCTGAAACTACCTGCTCGTTGGGGACCAGTAGTACGTGTATCTTTCACCACGTGATCTCGCTCGCGCCCACACCCGCGCGCAGAGCAGGATCAGGCGAAAGAAAAGAAGGCGGTTGATTGCCCTGGCGAGCGCCTAGCGCTCGCACCGGACTGTCAGCTCAGGAGTGAACGCAATACACTCCCAGCGTCCGCCAGCGTCGTTGTCTTCGACCCATCCCCCTTTCTTCTCCCCTTCCCAATTTGTTGTTCCCCTTCCCCCTCTACCATTGGCCCCATTAGCTCAGAAGAGAAACTTGAAAGGTTTTCCACGTCGGAATGTGCCGTCACGGCTGCTTCAAATCATGGAGTAGAAGGAGGCCAACTTTTATGCCTCTGGTAGACAAGCCACAGGCCCAGTCCCGGATTAAAAGCATCGTGGTAAACTTCCACTAGCTTGCCTGTGCACTGACTGTATTTTCTGCTCCAAATGTTTTTCATTTTCTCGGTGCGTGCTTTGTTTTATGCTGATGTTCCAGTGACGTGGAAGGCTGACAGTCAGGTAAAGCTAGTGCCAATAAATAAGCTACTCTTCAGAGTAACGACATTTGGTCATATTGTGTCTTAAAACCATGGTTGCCAGTTATCTGAAGCTTTATCTGAAATCACAGGAAACGCTTCTCGCCCTCCAGAAATGCTTAAACAGTTCGCGACAGAGCAAAGCAATATTACACGAGCTTCCTAACACCGAATCTAATGCTGAGGAAGTCGCACTTTTGAATCCTGGCGATCGGCAGTAGCGTCTGCTCGGCATACGAACCAATATGGCGGCGCCCACAACAATGTCGAGGTCGGAGTGCCTGATACTCTAAGCGCAGCTCGTTTAGTGGCTCTGGTGGAAGCTATCCGAGGTCGTTGCACTAACAGGCTGTTTATAAACAAGTCCGCGGTGGCCTAAAACCAGGGGGGGGGAGCTGCACGTGCGCGGAAACAACGTTTCAACAACAAGTTGAAATGTTTGCGCGTGCGCGGCGCCGACAGCAGCGCCACCACAGCGGTGTGACGTCACAGTCGCGCGTTGGGGTACACGCAGAACACATTGGCATCCAGCCGGTTTGTTGGTGTTCGTGGCTTTTTTATGCTTCCCATATGCTCAAACACGAATCGTAAAAAGAAGGACGAAATACGCAGGAGAAAAGTGGCTGACGATAGGCTCGCTCGATTTACCTCGCGTCCATTGCACAGGAGCAGAAAGTTGGGCATGCATGCTTCCGGTATGTGTGTTGAGATACGACCGGAACTACAACCGTCCTACACGTTTATGCACCGGTGCAGGAAGGTACAGGTAAATCGAACATGCCTAATGTTGGTCGTGCAGTACGGCTGCTGCCATTCAAAGAGCGCGACAGCGGAAAGAAAGGGTCGGGGAAAAGACCGGCAGCGTCTCAGTGGAGACCAAGAGAACACGCAGTTGGGAAACTCTATCGTTGAAACCTGGGCCGCTGACGTCCGCCGAGACCGAGCTAAATACGATAACAGCGCCACCCTTTAGCGACGAGTTGAAACATGAAAGTTGCCTTATATGGCTACCGCTAGAGTCACTGAATGTTCCCAGAGTACCGAAACTCCCAGGCTCGAGGTGCCAAGATGGCGTCTCAATCTTTTTTCTTTACTGTGGTCACCTTGAGCTTTTAGAAAGCATGTTTTTGCGTAAAAACAAACGAAAAAAAACTCTTTTGTAGGAACTTTTATTGGAGATTAGTACAAAATAACAGGCGCGTGATGTTTTCTAAAATCTTTAGTTTACAAGGTTTTGCGGCACAATTAATATTGTTTTTATACAACCATGTCTCACCGGTGATTTCAGGTAGCGCGTCCCGACCTGGGCGCGTCCTGATTTCGTTAGTAATTCGCGACGCGTCCGCTTGGGAGACGGGGGTTGGCATCCCTGAAACCCCTTCCACCGTATATGTTTCGGCGCCAAAATGGCCGATTAAAGCCAAAATAGAACAGTCACAGCGGACGCTATCGAATGCGATACTCCCGAACCAATACAAGCAGCCGTGCAGTTCCCCGAGTGGCCGCTGCGAGAAGAAATGGCGGCGTTGCGATCGCCATTAGCTCGGTTCTCGAGTACGGATCGGTGCCACTTTTTCAGAGCAGGCTCTATGGCAGTTTCCCAACTGAGTTGTTCTAGTAACGTTGGTTGAGACGCTGTCTGTCCACTAGCAGAAGCAGACGGAAGAAAGTTGCGTCAGACAGCGTCTCAATAGACCTTTCGAAATTCAGTGCCATCTGGTGGTTTGTACTAGCAGGTTGGGTTTTCCCATGCCACATGGTCGTAATGAACTTGTCTCGTTCATTTTCTTGTTTCCTTGTACTGTTGTCTTCAAGTTTCCTACCAAGTCTCCGGGTTTAAACATCACGTGATTAATACGCACCAGCTCGCCTGCCCTCTGACGCTTTCTGTCAGCATAATTTCTGCTTTTGAAGTTTGTTCCGGCACTTTCTGAATTTAGCTCACATTGAACGGCTGTGTGAGCAAGTACTGCAACGCACGGAAACATTCCTCTGTTGCACTAAGACGTTGCTTTACGGCGATGGCCGTTCATTGGCGATGTTTCGCAGCGGATCCCGCGTGTGTTTCGTGAACGTACTTTTCTGGTTCTGCTAAATATAGCGGGAAAATGTATCCCTTAAATTTAACGAGAAATCACAATGTCATCGACATTGTGACCCCACAGTGTCATGTGACATGATGTCAGTAATTTTTCCGCTAAATTGAGCGGAATAAACATTTAGCGCGATATTGGTCGGAAACACTCTTTCTACCATTGCAGCCGACACGTTTCGCCGCTACATCTAGCAGAATATTTTCCCCGCTAAATCTTAACTGCGAAGATTTCATGGCTAAATATAGCGGGAAAAGTGATTCTCACCAAATTAGAGTGATTGACCGGTGATATCCGGAAGCTACTAAGTTTGTTCGCTGGTCACTTAGAGAAAGCCTAAATATAGTCATATTTGATATTTATTTTATTAACGAACGCCCCAGTTTTCGTTAAATCAGTTCTGAGCATCAATACGAAACTTCCATGCAAATTTTCGCAAACATGCATGGCTGGTCGTGTCGTGGCGTCACGTCAGACATGGTAACGTCAGGAGTCGCGGACGTTGACTCTATAGGGAGTATTCACTGGACGCCATATTTGAGGGCGATGTTTAGAGCGCATGCTCGGAACGAGCTCACGTTAAGAGGCTGCAAAGACCGGCAATCCATGGTGCGGAATGCACGTGGCGAAAGAACTGTGGAAGCACGCCGTCAGCACGCGCCTGCAGCCGTCGCGCACACAACTATGGCCGCCAGTGAATACTCCCTATTCCCGGTATCGATCAACATGGTTGATGGTGCGTACAAAGATCATCATCGAAGAACTGAGCGTCCCTCAATACCGCAAATCTTGTCTGTCTTAGAACGAAGTTATTTGCTGAGACAGCAGTCAAGGGCTGTCTTGGCTCCCTTTGCACGATGTTACTTCAGAGATTTCGCTGTTGCTAACGGAGACGCCGTGTGTTTTCCAGGTGGAATCTGAGCAGTTGGGTTCTGTTTAAGATTGAGTTACTTGTGCGGCGGAGCATTAATAACTCAGATATCTGTGCGGATGATAGTCCTGACGCGCCATGACCTTGCGCGGTCACTCTACCTTCGAACAGAGCTCGAGACTTCTGAGAACCTCTTAACAGCCCGGAACGATCTTGCTGGCCAAGTCCAAACCGAACTGATAAGAAAACCTCAAACCTCTATTTTTGGTTGTTTCTAGCTTTTTCACACCCAGTCTCAGGTGTTTAAGAAAAAAAAAAAAAACTTTTGAACTTACACCAGCTCGCCTGTGCCCTCGCTGTGTTTTCTTTAGCGTCCTGTTTGCAGATGACAGGCTCTCTTGCAACTCGCTGTTTTGTTTTCTTTTTTTCGTTTCTTGCAAAGTTCTTCGCAGTTCACTTGCGGGCAGTGATACAATATCAACTGTATCAGTCGGGTGGTTTTTCACATGTCCTTCTGAAATGGGGTTCGCCTGTGTGTCCTCCGGTCCCAAAGGGGTCTTGGCACGAGGCTCCTGTAGCAAACATCGACCAAGGGCCTGCGCCGGCTTCACCTTCGCGACCAGGCGGACACGCTCGCGGTGCGGGGGGCTTACTTCGCTTCTCGGTTGTGCTGTGCAAGCAAGCGAAAGAGACTCTCAGCACAAATCTAAACACAAAATAAAATTTTACACAGACGAGTAGGACAATAACTGTAAAATTACTTGCGTCTAAAAAAGAAAAAAAAGCGTAGGGAGAGCCGTTGATTTCAGAAATCGTCGCCCATCTCGTCGGTTCCGCTAAACTGATATTCTTCAAAGTGACGCTAAAAAATGAAAAAAAAAAAACAAGGAGATTGTTATTCAATGTAGACTGGAATTCGCTAGAGAATTGAATGTAAAGAAAACTGAAGAAAATCGACGCATTAGATTGCATGTCAAGAACAACCTGCATATTTCTTCAAAATGTTACCGCCAGAAATGCCCTTCATTTTTTTTTAACTTTTCACCCTCTCGCGAAGGGAGCGATATAAGTACCAATCACACAAGTCTCGTTCTGTCGGATATGTGAGCCATGCGACATGGCCGTGAGAAATAAAATATTTCTCACTCGGGAACTACTGAGATCTAATCGCGATATTGCATTCGCGTGTACCTTTCGAAATCGCAGCATTATTGACCATGCTCGAGATTTGGCTAACGTTATGATACCTTCACAAATAAAAAATAAAAAATAAAAAAACGCTAGCCAAAAAAACAGTTCGTGGCCAGTAGCGATTCTATAGGCATAGGGTTTGATGGGCGAAGATGGCAGGCAATCACTTAGCAATCGCGATTCTGGTGTACGCGTACGCGTAAACGTTCCGCATTTGTCTTACCGTTTCATGGTCTTTACATATTGAAATGAGCACAAAAAAAGATTATCGTAAAGTTGCGCCCAAGCAAGCAATTATCAGGCTCGAGAATACCCCCCCCCCCCCCCCCCATAAACTTGTATTTAATCCCACAAGGCTAGTGGCTATTTTTTAACAACAGAAAGAGAGGTTGCGATATAGGTGACGTCATTAAAACACACAGTGGTGTTTTTTGGAGTGCTCTAAAAAAAAAAGGGTGTACTAGTACACCCCTTGTCCCATAAAATACACCCCGAAATTTCATTTCGACGTACTGCGCACTGACGTCGATCGGACGGCTACGAACTTTCTCCGAGAGGCTTGATAGCCAAGTGGTAGACACTTATTAAAATAGCTAATGTACGTTTTACTGACCACAAAAACAATAATAATAATGATTTTTTTCTTTGCTGTCACAACCTTAGTGTTTTCTTTTTGTGGTCTTTGATACGTACGTTAACTATTTAATAAGTTACATCCGCAACTTCCCTGAGCCCTTCGTAAAATTTGGGGCCGTCTATTCGACTATAGTGCGCTGTACGCCGAACTGTAGTTTTAGGGTGTATTATATGGGACAAAAGGGTGTAAGGTGATAGCATTTTCTTTTTTTAGAGTGAGGAAACCATTTTTACCACATCCGATTAATTGCTCGATCCGATCCGTGAGGGAGAAAGCAGGACCGATTTCGCAGCGCAGCAACTCTGATCATGGAGCGATCGATCGGAGTGGAAAAACAACGGTTCCTTAAAACTGCCTACTATTGCATGCAGCATCGGTGTAAACAGAAATCAGACGTGCGTTTGTAAATTACAGAAAATGTTAATGAATGAATATTTTGTGTTTCTGGAATATGATATGGGTAAAACTAAAGGTCTCAAATTGAGTATTCGTTCGCCCTATTAGATTGTAAAATTGACCGGTTGAGTTCTCCGAATTAATGTTTTCCAAGAAAACACTAAGAGGGCGCGTAAGCATTACAGTAAACGCCTCGTTTAAAAAAAAACGATCAAATAAAACTGAAAAAAAAGCACGCCTGGTCAATACATTTTGGGACGTCTTATTGGTGGGGATTTTCGTTATGAAGTTCCAGAAATATTTCTGCGCGTAACATTCTGTTTGAGATGTTTTCAAATGGTGGTCTATAGGGCGTGGGGCAGATATGTACAAGTTACTCAAAAAGTAATTAGGTTAAGTTACTGTAGTATTAGTCTCAAAAGTAATTTGAGCAGAGTAGAAATTACTCAAATGGAAAGTAATTGATTGAATTACCAATTACCGCAAAAAGTGGCGATTTACTTTAGAAGTTACTTTTATATTTTTTATGCTAACAAGGAAGTACATAGGTTTTGATCCGTTAGCGAAATTCTGCTGGCCGACTATAAAGCGGCAAATGCTTTAATAGCTGGCTCAGCTTCGGCATGCTTAGTTATTTTGTATTTCTTTTTTCTTTTAATAAATGATGTACTGCGGATGTATCATTTCTCCTTTGAGGCTTAGCATTGCCTGAGCTTGATTTTTCAGACACTCTTTGCTTGTTTACAGTGCTGAGTAAAATACGTCTAAGAACTACTTGGAAGTACAAAGTAAATGAGAGGTTATGTACTTCAAGTAAAGTAGTAAGTACACCGGGTGCAATGTACTTGAAGTAAAGTGCTATAAATGCAATGTACTTTCAAAGTAAAGTAAAAGCACTTGTTAACACAATCTTTCAGAATGCCCTTTCACCTTCTGTAGAGCGTCTTTTTTTTTTTAACTGGTATGCATTGCTTTAAGGCAAATCGGAGGTGCATCAATTTCTTTTTCGGAAAATAGCGGCAAATAATGTAAATCGCCACAGAGTAATTGTTTTATTCTCGCTTGACGAACTATTGAACACAATCAACTTGTAGGGCACTTACGTATCGGTCTTATAGCCGTCATTACTTCACTCAGAGAAATGACCAGATAACGTCTCCAAAGACAGACAAGCTAACAGCAACACCAGATGAGCTTCAGAGCGGGTGCTGCATTTGCAGTTGCCTTCTTTGGAGTGAGGATGCAGTGTGTACACCTCCTGTAGTGGGCAAGAGTTCCTACGTTGGGGAGAAGCGGGGACAAACCCTTTCTTTAAATGCGTCAAGTCGCCTTGAGCGTCGGGACACAAAGAAACGCCAGTCTTCGGCGCAAATCCTGCAGTTACTCGGCCTCACTTGCGACGTGTTTGTTCGCTCCCCGCGCCTCGATCGTAGCAGGGTTCTTCCAGGGTGGGGGGTGGGGGGGGGGGGAAAATTTTAGGGAGTTTCGGACCGTTGAAACTACTACCCTTCCTCCCCACCCCCTTGCCTACACCACATGCTTACCCCTCTTTGCAAATATCAGCTGATCTTCCAACATATATCCTTTTTTGTGCAGGTACATTTGTTTATAAGCAAACCTACCACTAAAATTCAAAAGTAATTTGTAATTTGAGTAGAAGTTACTCGGAAAAAGTAATTCAAGTAAACTACTAATTACCGAAATCAAAATGTAACCGAAAGTTACCAACCTACTCAGAACTTGAGTAGAGTAGTTGAACTACGTACTAGTCCGGCGTGAGGTATACATGAAGGCCTGTTCAGACATACTAGCGGAGCGCTAAGTCAGCGCCACGTGAGCGCTCGAAAAAGCGCTCATCTGGCGCTTCTAGCGCGTGACTTAGTTCTAATATAGCGCGCAATTAGCGCTTCAGTAGCGCCTTGTTAGCGCTTAAGTAGCGTCTTGTTAGCGCGCCGTGTTAGCGCTTGAGTAGCGCCTTGTTAGCGCTTCCAGCACCGCGGTTACTGCTGCGGATTAGCACTTGCACTGCGGTTCCTGTGGTTGGGTGTGCATCAGCAGCACCATGGTGGGCATGTGGGACGCTGAAATAGAAACGCGACAAATGCTGTTACGTACGCAATTAGTGCATATGTGTGTGGTCGGCTTAACGACCAGAACAGCCTTCTGGGTGCGCGAAATGTTTTGCCACCGAGCTACCGACGGGTACCCGGCGAACCTTGTTCCTAGGCTGAGGGACCGAGACACAGAGCTCTTTCGAAGGCGATTATTTTTAACTGCGTGTCTTTGAAACCAGGGTCACGCATGTGCAGTCACGCTCACGAGCGCTGCTTCCAGCGCTCATAAGGCGCTAACTTATCGCGCTGTATGTGTGAACCGGCCTTTAAACACCGATGCAGGATCGCAAAATAATGATTTTACATTAATTTATGCTATGTACCTTCGTTTCCTCCGCCTATATAGTTTTGGTCAGTATTGCGTTGAACAACTACTACGCGAGGAATTGAATATTGAATAGTAATTTTCACAGTTCCGTTCTAAGAAACCGTGATATAATCCGTCTCACTTTAAGCGAGGCCTCAGACCGACGTAACACAACTTCATGGAGCTAGTCGAGCTGCACTAGAAGTGCGTCGTCAGGGCGTTCATCGCCGATACACCGCAATGGATGGATGGATGGCTATATTCGATGTAACGGAGGCAGCTTGCGCCACCTAGCCTAAGTCTAAAAAGACCTGCGATTTTTCTTTCTGCCCGTGATTGGTTTGGCCGGCGGCGGCACACCCTACAAAGACAAAGAGCGCCGTGACGATGCATTTTTGGCGCTGCTTGATTGGCTACATCGAGTGGTAGCGTCGGCAGTGGTCGCACTTTAATTGAAGCGGAGTATACACCAACTCGAGTGTTTTCAAACAAGCCCGCGTTTGCCCACAACAGGTGTGCACGCGTGCGCAGAAACCAAATTCGGGAGGAATTAAGCCTTTGCGCATGCGCAGTACTGACAGCAGCGCCACCGCATTGATGTGACGTCATTCAGTTCAGATCCAATATTTTTAATGAATTTCTTTGAGCAGGGAGCAATAGTTGATACTTTTTGGTGGACGTGAAAATAGCTGCAGCTAAATTACGGTCGTAAAAAAATTCTGTTAACTTTGACAGTACGATTAACGAACTGCGAAGCATTGGGTTGCCGACACAACCATATAAACAGAAAAAAAATCCTGGCTATTCATAACAACGAACGCAGCCACTGGCTCTTTTCGGAGATTTATACAACTCGTGGCGCCATCTATCGAGTTACGTACGAAATGGTTCAACCGAAGTGGTAGTACGCCGTTCCAACAGGTGGCAGCTGTCTCAGCAACGAAGCATCAAAATGAGTTCGATTTTTTTTTCTTTTTTGGCTGCGTAAGCATTCAAGCGCAGGGCAGTGTACTTCCCGTATGTGTATTCAGAATTCCAGACTTGGGCCCAAGTGCCTATACTGAAATAATCTACTCAAGATACTGTATTTCAAATACTTTTCGAAGTATCTTGGTATCTTGCAAATAACTTTTGATGGAGAGTATTTGATACTGTATTTTAATTACATTTTTGAGTATCTTGTACTCATTATTTTAAACACATTTATGACATTCCGCCATTTTCTGAGGTTTTCGGTATGAAGTAGCGTGGGCCTGGCACGAGCAAACGTGAACATTTTTTTGAGTAACCAAATCCTGTTGCTAGCTCCGATAAGCTACGGTGACTGAGATTGGGCTCGTGAAAACATCGCTTTTTGCCGATTGTGACTCATATTCCACGCCAAAGTTTGTACGCACAATGAAGGTTTTCCCCTCGCCTTTCCAAAGGCGCCTTTAGTTTCCTAAAGTTTCCTCCAAAAATTATTCAAACAAAAGGGGGATTTTTATGAAAGTAAAGATTGCCACGTTGAGGAACAACGCAAAACAGGAAACGACCCACGACAACAATGTAGACTTCAGTGTCAAGAAAATAACAAATTGAAGAAAATAAAAAATAGGCACCAAGAAAAATACATTTTTTTTGCTTGTTGTATAAGTGTTAGACTCCACTAAAACAATACGACGAGGCCTTTTTCTGTCTTTTGTTGTTGGTCCTGCACGTATTGCTCTCGCGAACACTGTTGGTAAGCGAACATTGATATGCAGAGAACAGGACAGGAAACGAATTACGAGCAGGATGATCTCTCAAAATGTCAACAAAGCGTCTTTCAGCGTTGAGTGCCTTTCTGAACGCAACCTACTTGAAGAAGGTGCGACCAGTGCCGTGTCGATTATGTGGGCTCTTTTTGTTATCCATTCACTTTTTCCGTATCCCAAGGTCGTTAGAATAGAATAGAATAGAATAGTTTTATTTCAGGCTTTCTTCCAACATACAATTTCCAGAGCCGTCTCACTTAAGCACATGTGTGCTTGTGTGCGAGAACGGGCAGTCCAATTGTACAAGTGCTCCCCCCCCCCCAACGCATTACTACAGAAAAAAAAGAAGGGAAACAACAAGAATAAAACAAAAACAAAATTGCAAGAACCCGTGGTGTGTTGTGCTGTGGCCTAATAATCATTAACACTTCGCGGATTGAACTTTGCGTCGCACAAATATATCCGTTGCATTCATCCCGCGTAAAAAGAAGAAACACCGCATGCAGCAGTAGCGAAAACCAAAAACGACAAGTAACGCTCAACACGGAAAATTTCTATCCCAGCGAAAAGAATCATGAAAAATATATAAATATGTAAAAAAGATACCGTAGATATTGCTCGTGAATCAGCCAGATACTAAGCCGATAATGAAACGCAAAAGCAACAAGAAGATATTCGAAACTAAATGTTCAACAGCAAAGTCATTAAAACAAAAACCAACACAAGCAGCGGCCATGAATTGGTAATGAGCAAAGAAGCGACAAAAATTGCTTGTCATGAGTGACGAGACGAGATCATGGATAAAATATAAGGGCACCGTTCCAAATTCAAATCGACCTGCTTTGACACCATTTCAATATTTCTTTTTTTACTGTACGTAACGACTGCATTTCCTGCAAATGGCCAGGAAGTTGATTAAAGAGATTCGGAACATAATAGTTTCTTGATCGTGTTCCATAATTCGTATATACTCTAGGAATATTATATTTCTCGGTCCTCCTAAGCTGTTTTTGTCTGGTTGACTTTGTCTTGTAATCAGTCGTGAAGTAGTTTGACGTGATGATTGTATAGTTCCTCAGATTACCTATCGCCAGAAGATTAAGTTCGGTAAGCTGTTCTTCGAATAGGATGTGCTCGAGCCGGGTTCCATAAGTGACGTTCTTTACCATTCTTTTTATCATGTTATCAATTTTTTTGCTTTTTGGTGTTCGAACAGAATGCGTAGATCGTTATCCCACCCTTCAATTTTGATTCAGCTAACATTTGGTAAACTGTTCTTCTTAATGTGATGTCCGCGTGACTACGAAGTCTGTATAAGTAAGATGAAATCATCCTCAACTGCTTTATTAGGTTATCTGTATGCAAATTCCAGGATAAATGTTCGTCAAAGTAAATTCCTATGTATTTAGTTGCTGTTGCGTATGCTAGTGGTGAACAGCAAAAATTCCTGCATTCCGCTGAATGTAAAAATATATAAATATATAAATAGTGAAGTCCCCATACAGGGAATATGGATTGTAGTTAAACGATGCGTCTAAGGTGCGCCGCAGAACGTGATATTCAGCGATATCACTATAACTGAAGCGACATCTTTTTTCTTTTTTTGTTTGTCCTAGAAATGTTTTGTAACATGTAGCAGTGATATTCTGCTCCTTATAGTTGGAGTGCATAGGATAACCCTACGGTGTGTTTCTTTTGCCGTTTTGTGCTGTTGCTTGCTAATAAACCACTCTGGTAAACCAGATTTGCTCAACTGTATAATTGTGTTTGTCAATGACGTCAATACATATTACACAACGCGGAAGTATCTTCAAAGGTAATTGAATTACATTTCTATGTATTTGTACTCTAGTCAAGATACTTCACAGTGAAAATAACTTGAGTAGTGTATTAAGTACTTTATGAAGCAGGTGTTCAGTAACTTAGCTTAGTTACTTTTATCGAGTATTTTGTCCAGCACTGATTCAGATACGACCGAAAGCACACCGCCCTGCACTTTTCTGCCTCTGTGCACGGAGTACAGTTAAATCAAACGCAGCAACGATATTTAAATCCGGTGCAATATAGTTTAAAGAAAGTGACGTTCTGTTGCGATGGCTATGCTTTGTTATTCTTTCGTTCAGCAATACGCGATGGCTTTGGAATGGCAGAGGTGGCTAAAGGGATTGTCCGGTCAAATTTTGTATTCGAGAAAACAATTGAATATCATTGTTATTGCCTCGAGACGGATCGTACGTGCAATATCTGAATTTTATATGCCCCCCTGCGTGAGTAATTGAATTTATGCTGCTCCAATCGCATTCTAGCGTAAACGCTGCTTTCGTTGGCAACATTGAAGCTCTGACGTCACAAAACACAAAGCGAGCAGTTTTGTCTGCCTCAGCGTGCTTCGTTTTTGTTATTGTGCTCGACTTGTTTCGTAGTTCAGTGAGATTTTTGTTGCGCGGTTGGGTGCCGCAACCACCGGGCAGCACATGCGAGCCAAGACATGACGTTCCACACTTTTCCGCGAGACATGCAGCTACGAGCGAAGTGGATCGTCGCCGTGCGTAGGGACTAGGTTCCCGTCAAGATCGAGATCCCGCTTATGCAGCAATCATCTCACAGAAGAGAGCTACGAGCTGAGCTCTAAGCGGACAGGAGGCTCGTAAGCTGAGGTGTGATGCTGTGCCAACGATATTAAACTACGTCCATCCACTGCTCGCCCAAATCGGATCAATCAATTTGATTATGCAGCGAAACCGAAACCAACAGCTAGGCCATCTGGAAACGATACCAGAAGTTGTATTTAGCACGCGTGCAGCCCGATTCTGTTTGACCCGCGTGTGAAAATGGAGCGTGACTACGATTCACCAAGCTCGTCCTAGTCAAGTGACGACATGCATTTGAACGATTCGCTGTTTGTCTTCGACCCGCGGACATCGCCTCTGAGGGAACGACCCGCAGCCCCCGCAGCCTCATCACCGATCCAGTGGATCCGCTGACATGTGTACCCAGATGCCGCTTCGTGTACTTAGGTGCTGCTTCAGAGCCGAAATCTGCATCCTTTGCTTTGCAAGCGCCCCTAGCTCGATCGGTGGCCGTCGCAGTTGTGTTTGCGCGAAACGGCATACGTTTGCTCGAAGCTTATGGCTGTCTGCGAGTAATTTCCTGCTAAAAGGCGTGACTTTTTTTGCACATGCTCGAGAACTGCATTAAAAGAACCGTATTTAAGTAGGGTACAGCCTAGGAGACTATATAATTCGAAACAAAATACAAGACATCCATCGACCAACGCTTGTTATCCCGACCATCCAACAAACCTTTGCGTTTTGTGACGTCACGCAGCACCTACGGATGTCAGCCATTGACACTGGCGAAATTCGGGGTGCAGTTTCGTACATAGGCTCATGAAAGGTTTAATTAATAACGGGAGATCATATATCAAAATAAAAATGACGTTTGTCTATATGAAGGCTCCCTCGACGTAACGATCGCAAGAACTTAAGTACTTCCGGTTTCGACCGGACAATCCCTCTAAAGACGGAAATGAGCACAAGCTCGGCAAACTTAATCAAATTAGAGTAAAGCCGCAGGCGAGCTAGTGATGACCATAGTAGAAAGACCCAGAGACAAGAGAGCTAAAAAGGACAAGAACAACACCGTCTCAGAACCAGTCACAACAGTGATTTAGTTTGACACAGTCTTCCTTCTTCTCTTCATATATCACGAGCACAACCCCTAGCTCACTGGCAGGCACCACATTTGAAGGTCTCAAACAAAAAGACACGATGCACGACTGCAGTCTTAAGCGTCCGATGAATACATCAAAACTAGACCTGCGAAAACGGCGGTGTCTCATCGTCCAAAACAAACCTTAGCTCCCAAACAACGATTCGGTACGATTTCGTGATAAACAAAATAAAGACGAAAATTAGAAGAAATCATCCCGCTGGACAAAGAAAATAGACTAGAACAAACAAGAGCCTCCGTGTTTCTTCATCCAAGTCAAGGAGAGCCTACTAATACAATTTCCGGTGCTCGTAATCTCTAATTGTCTCTTAATAGCCCTCTTAAATGGATCTTCTTTTTGCTAACAACAGTCGTCTCAGCCCAGTCTGGGTAACAATTATTGCGCTCACTGGTAAGCCATCTCAGTGAGTGCAATAATTGTTACCCAGAGTGGGCTGAGACACCTGTTGTTAGCTAAGAAAAATATCAATATAAGAGGGTTATTAAGGAGACAGTTAGGATTACGAGCCGGAAATTGTATTAGAGGCCCTCTTTGACTTTGGATGAGGAGACACGGAGGTTCTTGTCTCCTCTAGTCTACTTTCTGTGTCCAGCGGGATGATTTCTTCTAATTTCCTTTTGTTTATGATCGAAATCATGTACCAAACTGTTGTTTGGGAGTTAAGGTTTGTTTTTGACGATGAGACACCACCGTTTTTGCAGGTCTAGTGTTGATGTATTCATCGGACGCTGTAAAGGGGTACTCCGCCGATTTCTTCATGGTCCTCCTTTTTGGCGGAAATTTTGCTAAACTCACCAAACAACATCGCCAAAATAGTATCCCAAATATAGGTCAAAATAATTTTTTCACGAAGTTATTGCATTTACCATTTGGACCTCACCGTGTTTTTCAAACTGAAAGTCTCTACTCGCAACAACAGAAAACGTGACGTCAGTGGAAGTGCGGGGGGTTCACCTTTGGACTGCAGAAATTTGTTCCTAACTGATTCAGAAGCAGTTTCATGGTGATCAAATGAATGCTTTGGAAGCTCGCTACAGTCCCCGCGCCCCAGCACGGAACAAATGACTGGCATATTCTATTTTTTTAGACTGCTCGCTTGACTGGCAAGCCCTGCCTCTCCACTGGGACGTCACGACACTGAAAAGTGCGGGCATATTTGAATGCTTGGTTTTTGCATCATTTTTCATTTGCTTTTTCGATTCTCGCAATAACTATTATGAATTTCGCGATACTAAATAGCATACTACCGGAAAAAGGGCAAAGGCCGCTGGAGTCAGAAAATATAGTCAGCCGAGGTAGCTCGTAATACGCCGGAGTACCGCTTTAAAGGGATTACTACAACGAAATTTCGGCGCTCATTTTTTGGTCTATATGTGTTCAAAAGAGCAGTATCACATGGCACATACCAATATCTTGTTAAAAAAGTCTCGAAAGGAATTTTAAAACGAATTAAACGATTAGCAAAGAGCACCTGGTGGATGTCGCTAACGCCTCGTTTGTAATGCTCGTCTAGGAACCTTGACAGCTAGTGACGGAGGTCGTCTCGCCTCCGGCCACGACGAAGAAGGGGAAGGAGGAACTCCCCTCTTCCCGAGAATCCCTTTGTGTGTCGCAGAAGTCGCTATTGTCCCCTACAAGATTATAGAAGATTAACCCGTCACTCAAAATTCGTACAAAAGCAGCCGCTTCGGTGGCTGGAACGACTAGGCCATCCTCTCGACGTCAGCCTCGCCGTAGCTTTGCTCGTCTTGAGACGACCTACGTCACGATTGCGTTGGATGTCACGTGCTCTAAGCTGGGCCTTCTCCGAGCGCTTGCCAGAGTGGGCCGTTTATAACGAAAAAATACAGCCACCAGGATCAAAATACAAACGTGCGATTGTCATTTACGGATATTGTGGATCATATTCAACCTATTTTTGAACACGACGGGAATATTTCAAATTTCGTTGAAGTATCCCTTTATGACTGCAGTCGTGCACGTGTCTTTTCGTTTGAGAACCTTCAAATGGGGTGCCTGCCGATAACCAGGGGTTGCGCTCGCTGTGATATTCGCGGACTCCAATTCACCATAGGCGGCGCCACTCGGTTTCAAGATGGCGGGTTTAGTGAGGGTCGGAGATGCGGCCGCTGCTGAGCCTGTCTAGTGTTTTGGATTCACTGAGCGATACAAATTATTTCTGGTAATACAAGGGAGCTGGAGTGTTATAAGCGCGGGTCACCTCTTTATCCTGTCAACAAAAACGGTGTTTAGCGTAATACTTACTCCAGGAGGCCCGTTTTAATTCTGGAGCGAAACCAAAACTAACCTCTATTTTGAATTTAATTTCTCGATATACGTCTTAATTTCGGATTCTTTCATAACTCAATATGTGTCCTCACATCGTAATTATTTAGTTAGAGAAGTTGTTCGCGGAAACTTTATTTTGTGATAATTCATATTCGATCCAGGCTGATATTTGTAGTTGTAGTTGACAAAACCAGTGCTGATATTTGTGCGTTCTCGCTGACTTTTCTTGCTCAGATAATTGTCATGGGAAATATTGAACGGCGGATGACAATCACATGTGTGCTACTTATCATCACTGGTGCCAATTGCAGCATTTTTAATTACCAAGTAATAAAAATAGTCTAAAATCAATGAAAACATTCTAGCTAATGTGAGAAATTTATGTAAAATTACATTAATTGTGGGTAAAGTATATTTTGCTATCAGAGTCGCGACCTTTGACAATCGGCAAAACGTCTAAAATCGCCGCCAATATCCTTCCAAACCAAATGCGCAAAAGTAAAAAAAAAAAGAATTTTTTTTATAACATTTAGTTATTTTATTTTTACGTTCCGTCGTTCTGCCAATGTCAGCCTTTCTAGTTCGAAGGAATGCCCACCCGCTTGCACGACTGATAACTGCAGCACGTGTCGTTGGCGTTGGAAGCCGGTGAAACAGTAGGGAGTTTTAGTATTGCGTATACGAGCGAACGCAAGCGTTGTGTGTTTGCGTCAGCAGGCACGCAACTCTAACGCAAACGCACACCGCTTGCGTTTGCTTCTATGCGCAATACTAAAACTCTCCAGTAAGGTACAACTTCATAACGGGTGCAGCACTGCATTGGGACAGTGAAGAGTGTTGTTTGCATTCGGAAACGACATTTAGCGAGCCATGATCGCGAGCAGTTCCGCCGTGCCCGCTGAGCAGGAGAATCGGGGACCCTCACTAGAGCGCTTCCCGTTTCCGCCGCGGGAGGGCGAGCGTCGAGCTGGAGACGCGAATAAGAAGAGAAGAAGGAAGGCTGTGTCAAATTACATCATTGTAGTGCTGGTTCTGAGACGGTGTTGCTCTTGACCTTTTTAGCTCCTTGTCTCTGGGTTTTTCTATGATTCGTCACCAGCTAACCAGCTTCTTCACTCTAATTTCTTTAATGCTACCCTCCGCGGGCCGTGACTTATGTTCAGCTTCCTCTTTGGCGGAACTTCCCCAATTATCGTCGGAGGTGTACATGTGAATGCATCTCAGCAAGTTAGGACAAAAGCTTGGACGACTTGAATGTGAGGCCGCTCTTCTTAGTTGGTGCCTGAGGAAGCAGTAAATCGACCCGGAACGGTTTAGGTATCTTTCTGACCTGGAGGGCCTTTGGACCTCAAAGAAGGAAATCCTCAACACCTACAGAACCGTGGCGTTACAATATCTCGAGGAAGTGCGGCAAGTGTGTGACATGCTTTGGACAATTTTAGAGGGAATGATTTTCGGAATACTTTTGAACATGATGTATGGACAAAGTTGAAATTTCAGCATTTCGCATCTTTATGGGTGGTGCAGAGACATAATTTACATGATGGATGACTAGCTTTTAGAACTTTGGGTGAAACCAGGCAATCTTGCACTGATCACCTGGAGCTTGATAATCCAGTTAGAATTCGAGTAATCAATCTAGTTAACGTTTCCTTTTCTGAGCCTGTTTTGTCAGTTCTTACCGATGGCCCGAAGTTTTGTCCAAATATTAAGCCTAACTTGACCTTGTTTCTTCAGTGCAGGCTATGGGTAGCAAATTTGGTGACCAGAGCAAAAACTTGTTTTTCAAGCACAGGCAATGAAGATATATTCCATACTAGTGCATGATTCTTATGATGATATTCTTTATTGTAGAAGGGATGGCGCTATGGCCTCAGTGGGGAGGGGGCTAGGGAAGGACAAGTTCACATTCTGCGGTCGACGCCAGTCGAGCGCGCAAACTTCCATAACGAGAGTAGTGTCTCTTTAGTATGGGCGTCATTTTTTGGGGTGACCCAGTCCTGCAGATTTTGGATGCTTGGGTTTAGGTACTCGGCTCTTTTTTCTTGTAAGCCGGTGCAGTCCCATAAGAGGTGCTGAATAGTGGGAAGAACGCCGGCAGAGCACGTAGTGCAAGTTACCGGCGCTTTTGATCCCGACGCTTCCTCGTTCTCCGGCGTCTGATCTGGTGGGCGGCCCCTCCGTGGCTTGTAGTCTCGCCATCTGGCTAGCACATCCTCTGTGAGCGCAGCGCCGGTGCGGGCTTTGTGTACCAGCACTTGCGCCCCCTAGGCAGTCCCTTGGGTAACGGTGCGGGGTTGTAAGGTGTCTGTTCTCGCAGCCGACGGCGATCTTCTTGGCGGGCCACAGCTTTCCGTTCGAGGGGTCTGGGTCCGGCAATGCGAGCGGGACTGAGATTCCCAGGTTGGAGCGGTCTTCCCTGTGCTCGCTCGCCCACGTGTAAGCGGCCTCGTTACCGACGCCGCCTGCGTGTCCCGGGACCCAATCCACTCGTACTTCGATATCTTTAGCCGTTAACAAATCGGAGCACAGGCTCTTGATCCGATGGCAGAGCGTGCCTTCGCGAGGGGTCTTTCCTAGGCGTGTGAGGGCCTCCCTGCAGTCCGTAAAGATTGTTATACGATTAAGAACGTCTGCTCGGTCGCAAAGTTCTTGTATGCGAGAGAGCGCTAGGTGTATGGCATCAAGTTCGAGACGACTCGTGCTGGGCTTCCTGTCGTATTGGAGAGTCTGAGCGTAGCAGTTCCGACCGGTCGCATACGCTAGGGTGGCCCGTTTTGTTTCTTCACACCACACGGTCTTTGTGAAGACCGCGTGCGCCACGAGGTCCATACGCGCTGCAAGTGCGGCCCTTACTTCAGGGTGGTCTTCAGGCCTCTCCTTGCGAGTGAGCGGTTTCGGTTGTCTCACCATAACGTCTTCCCAGGGTGGTATGCTTCTCAAAGGCGGGTTCTCTGCTACGAATGGCCGCCAACCCTGTAGTTCCAGGAGACACTGACCGGCCCTAGTCAAGGTTCGGCGCCTATGATGGCCGGCTACGCGGGTCTCGATAATGGCTTGCAAAGTAGGAAGGTCCGAGTATCGGTACAGCTCTTCCGTTCTGGTGTGTCTTGGAAGGCCTGTAATGGCACGCAGGCATTCTCGATGCAAGACTTCCAGCAGCTTGTGCTGTGCCTTGGTCAGTTCGAAGCACGTGGCCCCGTAACAGGTTTTCGATGTGAGGACTGCCTGAGTTAGCAAGCGGATGGTTTGCATGCCTGCGCCACCGAAGCGGTTGCCTATTCTTTTGATCTGGCGGAGTTGCCGTCGCCATGCAGGTTTTAGTTGCTTCATTCATTCCTGTGCGCCACCTTGCTCGTGCAGCGGGACCCCCAGTACCCGAATCCAGCGCTCAGGAGAGCGCTGAATGGGCTGACCGCCCAGGGTTAGGTGTATCTGACCTCTGGAGTGCTCGAGGCCGCCGACGATCAAGAACGCCGTCTTATCCGGGGAGGGCTGCATGCCTGTGGTCTGCAGGCAATGGTCGAGTGTGTCCAAGGCCGTCTGCATGGTGGCTAGCGTTTCCTGGGTGTCAAGTTTTGTGTTCCGAGGGTCCACCCAAAGGGTGATGTCGTCTGCATACGTTGTGTGGTGAAGGTGGGGGACGGCGCGCAACGCTCTCGTTATCTTTCTCATCACCAAGTTAAAAAGGGTAGGCGAGAGTATGGCTCCTTGAGGCACTCCACGGACGTTGCTGAAAGTGCGAGGTTGCTTGGCGCCCGAGCTGATCTCGAAGGTGCGATTCCTGAGGAAACTCCTAACGATGTTAACGGTGCGGGTGCTCGCGCCGCTCTCTTCGAGTGCCTCGATCACCGCCGAATGGTCAACGCTGTCAAAGGCTTTCTTGAGGTCGACCGCCACCAAGAGCCCGGGTACCTTGTTGGTGCACCACCGCCTTTTGCCCACAAAGCTCCTGAGTAGGTGTAGGCTGTCGTGGGTGCACAGGCCGGGGCGGAACCCAGTCTGCCCAGCGTCGTAGTGAGGGCAGTCCCCAGCTTCCTCTAAGATGTAAGTAAGTCGAGTCAGCACCAGCCGCTCGACGAGCTTGCACAGCGTAGACGTGAGTGAAATAGGACGCAGGTTTTGGATGCAATCCGGCCTTTTCCCCGGCTTCGGGATGGGGTACACCTCCGAGTGCTTCCATTCGGACGGTAGTTCTCCCGACGCCCAGACCTCGTTAAGTTCTTCTAAGAGTTTTCGCCTTTCCGGCTCATTCAAATTGCGCAGCATGCGCCATGTGATCCCGTCCTTACCCGGTGCGCTGCCCTCGTTGATCGAGTCCAGGGCTAGGGTGAATTCTTGCATCGTGAACGGGGCGTCGCATTCGCTGTCGCCCGGAGTTTGCAGTTCGTACAGGCTTGGGTCAGGGTGGATGGCAGGTTGTGGGAAGAAGGCCTTGGCAGCCGTCTCCTCAAACTGCTCTGACGTCTGGTCGGTCGCCAACTGGATGTTACGTGCCGTGTTGGGCGTCTTGGTCTTGCCGTTCAAGGACCTGTGGGTGTACCAAAGCTTGCGGGCACCCGTCCGCTCGTCAAAGGTTGCACAATGGTCGAACCACCTTGATCGAGCCAGGCGCTTGGCGTATCTACGTGCCTGTGCCGTCTTGTTCCGTAACCGCACAATGTCTTTGAAACGTTTGCCGTTGGTCACGTAGATCTTGTGGAGCCGCGCACGTGCGTCCCATAGGTTGGTCAGGTGTTTGTCAGGTACCGGATCGCCCTCACCCACGTCCAGGTGTCACGTGGCCATTTGCGCTGCTCTCAGTAGTCTTGCAGTCACAGGAACCGCGTCTTCGCACGCCGCCACCGCTTTTCGGAAGGCGTCCCAATCGATGGTCTGGGTTGAGCGCGTACGCCCGGCCCTGCCGCCAGTCGAGAGTTCCAGCCAAATGGGGTAATGGTCAGATCCCATAGGGTCCGGTCTGCACCTCCAGTCGGTCACAAGGTCTGAGTCCGCCCACGTAAGGTCCAAGATAGTGTCTCGCTGACCCTTATGCAGCGCATGGCGCGTCGGATAGGCTAGGTCGTCGGCCAAAATCAGGTGTGCCATCTCCGCCGCCTCTTGAAGTCGCGTGCCCCTGACGTTTGCCTTAGAGTGGCCCCAGTGTGGGTGGTGAGCGTTGAAATCGCCCCCCCACAAGCAGGCGGTCCCCCTTGTATCGTTGCCGGAGGTCCGCCAGCCACTGGAACCTGGCGCAGTCGGCGTGACGATGTCGGGAACAGCTAGACCCTGGTCTCGCGTAGTAGGAAATGAGGATCACCCGGCGACGGCCAAGTGTGCAGCGGACCGCTACCACTTCCTGAAACGGGTCGCAGTAGTCCGCCGTGTCAATCGGCGCCTGCGGGATGTCCTTGCGCAGAAACACCGCTGCTTGCGCCTCGATATTCCGAGAACTGTCACTGGATCTGCCCCTCGGCTCGTGCTCTATTGTTGGTTGGAAGTATCCATTGAAACCCGAGATGTTCTGACTCATCCCCCGTGTTTCCTGCAGAAGCAGCGCCGCCGGCCTCCCGGTTAAGCGGAAGAGCTCGACGAGCTCCGTCGCATTCTGACGGGGCTCCCTCAAAGACCTCCCCCCCCCTTCCTCTGGAAACACCTGCCCCCGCCCCTGATTGCGGTATGAAATCGCTCCAGAAAACTTCAGAAAAACAGTATCGCACCTTAGCGACCAACACCAATGGGGGTCCACATATTGTATTTTCATGCTTGTGATTTTGATATTTTCCTTTTCTAATCTGTTGAGTTGATTGTTGTTTTCTACTCGGCTCAGATACACCATGTTTAAAGGTTTGAAAGCAAATGCTTTGAAAATGGTTGCATCTCGGGTATGAAATTGCCCAATAATAGCCAAATAGCCAACCACCGGATTTTACCGCCAACTACAAAAATAAGTAGCCAAACTGGGCGATTTATAGCCCAACCTAGCAACCCTGTTATGGACGTCGGCGAGCTTCTTGCCCACCCTCCATCGCGCATGCGCGGCGCCAGTTGCTTCCGCTAGGGGCGCTCCGGTTTGTTTGTAGACATGAGTTGATCTATACTATTCTATAGGTTTCGGTTTCTTATCGGTGCGCATCTCTGCGCGCGTGGTCCTGCTCCCCAGTGGCTGAAAAGCGCAACTCACGTGCGAACTACTTTCCTCCATCCTACGAGGAAGGCGAGTGGATTGCTTCGCGCGGCGGGCGCAAAGATACGCTCCGATCAGAAACCGAAACCTAGAAGCGCATCCAAACTGAGTGTTTTTGGAGAACGCCATAAAATGCTGCTCCTGTCTTGTATCTCCCTAAAAAGAGTAGATTTAGTGGTTTTCGATGATGCTTAGCAATTTTCTAATGGGAACCATATGTCTCTTTTCACTAAGTAAAAAGTTCATTAACCAATTTTAATTAGTTAGCCGACTGATCGTTACGATTGGCCCCATATACTATATATATATATATATATATATATATATATATATATATTGCAAACAAAGAAACAACACCGGACGCCTCAAGTATTCAAAACAATATTTCGCACCACAGAGGACGGAGGAAGAACTATCCCTTAGTGAACAAAATGTAAGGGCGCAAACGAGCTGGTGTACATTGCACATGGTTGAAAAAACCCCGAGACTGCGGGTAAACGACACAACACTAAAAAGTCTCTTTTTAGGTTCATCTTTAATGCGGTAAGGTTATTCCGTTTTATTTTTCGCTCTCCATCCCTCGTGAATCGCTGGAACGAGCCAATTTCCCAGAGAATCCACGTAATGCGACGCCCAAAATGACGAGCGCGGGCTCCGGAGAGAGGGAGCCTGGGCCGGATATATATGGTATGCGGAACAGGGCCATAAACATTTCAGAGGGTCTCCTACGACGCATGGTCTGCTCCATCCCCGCAGAAAACTGTTCACAACCCACTTGCTACGCTGCGAAAGAAAAGAAAAAAAAGACCACTATGTTTTGTTTTATTTTACGATGGACTGCAGAAAACGCTATGGAGCCTATCCGAGCCAATCCAGTGACGTGTTGATCTCACGTGACATTACGGAGGCGAGTTGCGGCCACGCGGGACACGTAGCCTCGTGATAAGAGTTTCCATCGCTGCAATGGCTGGGGTGGCGGGTAGTTTTCCCTGCGGTCCATTGGAACGTGAAACGGGGTAGAGTCGGCACTCTTTTCGGAAGAAAATGCTACACTCGCTGTTTTCCCATGACCAAACGTTTTTGTTTAATTTTTATTTTTTTTTGTTTTTTGTTTTTTGTTTTTGGCATTTATTGTTTGAAGTCACGGATTGCGGCGTCAGATTTACTCGCTGTTTTGCTCGACATCATATATTGTCTCGGTCACTCAGCTACGCGTTAAATCAAAATGGTCGTAGGAAACCTCCTTTGCAGCTGAATACTCTTGTTGTATAGTCAGTATCGATCACAGACTTGCAGTAAAAGCTACGTTAGGGCCGCGTCTGGGTTATAGCACCTTGTTTGTAATCGCATCAAGTATATAGACGCGGTTATACTACGCAGATTTCATACTATGCAAAAGCACTCGGGAAAATACGTGTGACACTATGTGGTGGAGAATTTATGACGGTCTCTCCGGGCTTATGGTTGTTTTAGACTCTGGTTTACCAATGGAATTTTTTTTGCATTGTTTACAACATAAAAAAGTGTAATTTTACTGTTGAATATCCACAATGTACAAGTAACTCTGAGAACAAAAACAACCGTATGTTTCGTTTGATTAATGCTTGTCGCTGGCTGCGAATCGCGGAAGTTTTGAAAGGCTGTTTCGGTGAACCGAGATTCTTAAATTATTCCTTGTCGCGGTAAAACCTAATTTAGTTTAGCTTGTCAAGCAACCCGTTTTTATATTCCGAATAAATTAACGACCGAGCTTGTTACGGGGAAGCGCGGATCAAAATGCTTATTTATGTCCTTGTAATGATGAATTAATCGGACGTACTCCAGCGAGGTACTTATTCATATTCCGGAAACATCGAATTATTCTAGTATAATGCATATTCTTGTGAATCATGTTCAAATATATGGTTTAGTTACTTGAAAACTTAGTTCAAAAGGCAACGACCTTGATTATTATTTTCGGGAAGATAAATGTTCTCAATGGAGTATCTTTACTCTGCTTCCTTTGGTTTCATTTTTCTTTCGTGATTGCCCTAAGGCTTGTAGATTATGAACTTCACATTTCAATTAATTTATTTCTGTCACAAGCTTATTTAATACCAGTTGTAAAAAAAAAAGGAATTCCGAACGTTGAGTTTGAAGTCCCCTGGGCGGATTGTTTCTTGGCTATATCTAGGATTCCGTGTTTTCGGAGTTTATTTCTCGCGAAATTCGGAGGGTGTTTTTCGAAGTTTATTTTTCGCTGGCGATTCGGGGTTTATCGGAGTTTATTTTTGTTAGAGTCCCAATTCTTTGAAACTCGGAATTTATTTTACTGCCTAAAATTAGAAAAATAAATAAAAAATACATAAATAAGGTCGGGTATACTCAAGCAGCACAGATTTGGCCAAGCATTGGCCAATGGCTGGCAATAGCCTTTGGCCGGGGGCCAGACAGTGGCCAGCCATTGGCCGATGACTGGCCTTTATCTGGTCATTGGCCACTAGCCACTCACTGGCCATCAGCCATCGGCCAAACATTGGCCGATGAATGGCCACTCTTTGGCATTGGCCGAAAGACCATAGCCAGCCATTGGCCAATGCTTAGCAAAAATCTGTGCTGCTTCGTCACCCGTTGTCCCGAAGGAACCTCGACGTGCCAAAAGGCACGTCGAGGTTCCTTCGGGACAACGGAGCCTTTGCCAGTAGTTCTAGATTTCAAAAGAAACTGAAGTGGAATCGCCCCAGGACCACTGACCTTGTGCTCTTATAAAGTTTAGTTGTAAAACTCTGTCTTTATCTGCTGTTTATTTTGTCGATGGGATTTCGAAAATTCGGTGTTTTTTGGATAAATCCCAATTGACCGAAAATTGACCGTTGAGTGTATTTCCGATTTTTGTTACGGATTTATCCGAAAACACGGAACCCTTATATCCGCTATTGTTTTGTGTATGCAAAATCTAAAACGTGAATTAAAAAAAACTAAAATCCGCTATATTCCTGTGCGGTTGCGAGTAATTAGATTAGGTCTGCTTTAAAAAAAGTACTAAACATACTTTCTTGACTAATTCGAAGAAGAAAAAAGAAAGGAAATCGAAACCAGTTAAGGGTTCTTGTAAAAGTGGTTGGGCTCACAGAATTCGATTAGTAGCGTAGCCTGTAGCTCAGCTGTCAGCTATTTTTTTCCTCCGTCGTGTTAATACGTTTCTTATCTTTCTTTTGCTGTTTTCGTTTTTAAAGAAACAATTAGGAGGACAAGCGGCGAAGATTTCTCGAGCACGCCGGCGTGAGAGCTCTTCTCCGACTTTCGTATACGGGGCACACGAAGCGTACCGCCAATGGGTAATTGCGAATTCCATATTGTGCGCAAAGCGAATGCTTCGTTTCACGCCCCCTAAGTTGACAGTGCGGCGGAATCTACGCGCTCGGCCGGACCAATCAGCCGCCTCCCTTTCACCACGTGACTCCGTTCTCTTTGCGTGAGGGGTATGGTTGATGTGACGAAAGATAAACCGCATGACTGGTTACAACGAGCTGCCGCCGCACTGTCAGCTCGGCCATGAAACGGAACGTACAGAACTTTCCGTACTTCGTTCCGTACTTCCGTATTTCGGAGACGCGTATAGGCTAACAGAGACGCTGTATACATGGTTTGCACGTGACGTCATCCAAAGAGCGCTCCCATGACCACCAGAGTAGAGGGGAAGAGGGAGCTCCCCTCTTATCAGGATCTTCTTTTGTGCCTCCCGGATTGGCACAGACGTCGCTGTTCTCCTCCCAGATGATTATAAGATGAACCCGTCACTCAAAATTCTGACAAAAGCAGCTTCCCTCTCGTCCTCTTACATGGTGGCCAAAAGTATGCGATGTGACGTCAGTGCAAACGTTCGCCCAAATCTTCACCCTACTACCCGGACCTCCGTTTTTGTGCCTCCTAGAAGACGCCTTTGTCCTCCTCGGAGATTAGTAGCCCTTCACCTAAACTTCGTACAAAAGCGGCTCTTTCTCCCGGCTTGGACAGCACGCGACGCGGGTGCTACTAGTGATTCAGCAGTATAGTCACGTGCCTTCCTCCGATGCTCTGATTGGTTCGCTGGGACCGTAGCCTTCGCAGTTTGCCAAGTTAGGGTGGGAAAGGAGCATAACCACTTTTGCCCGAGTCTATCGATCCCTTGGAGAAAGTGAGCGCGCATCGCTCGCTGCTTCTTCCCGAGTGCGATATCTTCCGCTTTGCTCTCTTCCAAAACGCAGACCCATTATTTATTTTCTTTCCGACGCTGTTCCATTCCGCACACTACCCCAATTTAGTCTGAAAGAAAAAAAAACACAAAACAAAACACGCACACAGACCCACACACACAAAAAAGCGACCTAACAAATAACAAATAAAAGAAGAAAAGCTCAACGGAGCTACCAAGAGATCGAGTAAAAGCTGCGCGCGTTCGAGCAGAACTCAGTCGGAGGCTTCATGCTTCAGTTTGTATTGGTTTTTTTATATTGTTTTATTTAATATGAAAGAGAGGAGGAGGATATGCAACGAATGGAAGTTGAGGAGCCGAGTTCGATTACAACGGCAGAAACCGATGGTAAGTAGATTTTTACACGCGTTCTCGACAATCGCTAGGGATATAGTATTTCTCGAGTATCTAGGCGCATGTACTCAGTCCTGCTGTAAACTAAGCCATTTCTTTGGTAATTTTTTTATTTTTGAAACCAAGATAGATAGATAGAGAGAGAGAGAGAGATGGCGCGCGTAAGTCTTTTAGCAGAAAGCAAGAGAGGATCAGAAAATTTCTTAAGAACTAACCTTTCTTGAGATTTAACTATAAAGTGTGCCCTCCCCCCCCCCCAAAAAAAAAAAGAAGAAAAAAAGAGAAGAAACGAAGCGTTTATTTTGCGCCCAAGTGCAGCACGAGAGGTCCGAATTTGATGCCACAGTTTCAGCACGAACCGACATCTTTTTAAAAAGTTAGAAGTGATTCTCCTATATTTTCAATGGGAAAATGGTCCCACTTTCGCCCGTTTTCGGTTTCTGGCGCCAATATTCCAGAAAAGGCCGCCATTTTCCCATTTAATTTTTTTAAACGGCTAATTTATGGGGTTCATGGAACGCATTAGAGGAGAAGTACGTCCGAATATACCACTCAACGCAACCTGAAACGCCCGTGTGAACGGGCCCTTACTACAGCATGAAATTCTTCCGACGAAAGAATAAACACTATCTCAACATTCAAGAAAAAAAAATAGAAAAAAAATCTAATACGGTATAATTTTATTTTGAAACAAATTTTGGATAGGGCATATCGGGACAACGCTATGCGAGAGTTCCGTTATTGTGTAACAAAAAATTGTGACACAGCTCTATAAATTTGTTTTCTTAGTTTCCTCCCTGTTATGCTCTTATCGTCTAGAATTTCCGCGATTACTTCAAAAAAATAAGTTATGACACACTAAATTTTTTTTGTGTGTGTGTAGATGTTTGCTCATGTTCTGTACTCAAAGTTTTGAGTTACGCACCTTCGATCTTAGGCAACTCTTTCTGTTCCTCTCGCGTCAGAATTACTCCGCTGTCCAGCCGCGTGGGGCGAATCACCTGCACAGAGTGCGCGCTGTCTTTGTTTCGTTTTTATTCTTTTTCATTATGGAGGTCGCATTGCATGTTTCCATCTTTCTTCATTTTCGCAAAAATTTATGGCACCCTTTCGCGTCCACGCTTGCACGTGTCTTCCTCGGCGCAACGACTATTTCTCTAATGGCTTCTCGAGATTTTCTTTACGAAATTACGCGACTTAACGACGCGACCTTAAGGCCCACTTTATGAACCGTGAAGACGTGTTTTTTCCTTGTTTTGGTCTCGTTTGTTTTTTGTTTATCTGCTTTTTTTAAGTTTGAGTCTCGACGCGCGAACGCGAAGTGAGAGCATCTTCGTGTCGTAACCTGCAGAAGCCAAAGGTCCGTAATACATTCTGACAAAGAGGGTATATTACGAACATTCGTGTCTCGTTACTATGACTCCATTTATTACGAATTCCCCGTTATAACGAAAAAAAAATATTCATATATGAATTGAGCAAATACAGGCGTGTTTGTCTCCTTATAACGGCGAGTAACATTATGCGAGGCGTTTCGTGGAGATTGAGGTACCCGTATTAAAGACACTCGACTGTGTATCGTAGACGTTAGAATGTGTGAAGTGTTTGAATTATATACTCGGGGACCACCTTTTCTTCTCTCATTTCAGAAGTGAAGATCGCGCTTGTAAAGTATTGATCGACGCACAAGCAGGTCGAGCGCACGGTTACCCATAACTAGTTTTATGTTACTCGAAAAAAAGGTAACCTATTACAATTACTATTACTCTCTGTTAATAAGTATATCCAATTAGATTACTCGATTACTCGAAAAGAAAAGTTAATGTGCCGTTACTGGAAGAAGTAACAGTATTACCCTTACAAAAATTTTTACGCTTTTCTGTTGAAAAGCTGTTGAAAAAAGTCAATAGAGGATATATAATGTCAACAGCTTTTCTGTTTACTTTCTTTTGAATATTGGCCCACTTTTCTAATGAAAGTCAACAGACTTCCCATGATGCTTTTCTGTTGAAAAGCTGTTGAAAAAAGTCATCAGAGGATATAAAATGTCAATAGCTTTTCATCTGACTTTCTCTAGCTTTTCTGTTGACTTTCTTTTGAATATTGGCCCACTTTGTAATAAGAAAGTCAACAGACTTTCTGTCGCCTCCAAGATTCTTTTTCTGCTGCTTTTCAACTGAAAAGCTACAGAAGATTAAAAAGAAAAAAAATCGTTACAGCTTAGCTATTTATTCAACAAAGTTTTGGAAGCTTACTATGGCTTTCCACTCTCCTCCAAAATAGCTGCAGCAAAATTCCGTAAAAAAAAAAGAAACGCGATTTTTTTTTTAAATTTTGTTAGTAATTGGCGTCTCTGTGGTATTTGAAGGCACTACTACTACATATACCCGAGAAATACACATTAGAAACGAACACAAACACAAACACCATGAAGCACTGAACACCTGAAACACAGTCCCATTGACTGCTCCAGAGCCTTATATAGCCTACATATTGAAGGAATTCATTTGGTCGGTGACCACCTCAACACTTATTAAGGTTCCAAGTATTTGATCTTCTCCTCGGGAGTCCGTCAAAGGGAAAACAGTATTTTGAAGGTCGTGGACGATATCTCTTACTAGAAAGCATTGGTGCATCTAATAATAATTCGGGACAGTTGCTAAAACAACAACCACAAATACGGCTCCTAGAAGAAATATTATCGCTTCTCTGCATAGCACCACTCAGGACGAAGCGAGTCAAGACAGTTTCTCCACTTTCAAATAGTGATTTTGCTTTTTTTTACTAGTTGACTATTTAATATGGTCATTCAAGTCACTATAGTCACTTACAAAGTCAGAACGGCAGGACATGCCTTTCGAACGCCTGGCCTCCAGCCCACGCCCCATGCCTTCCGTCGTGCTTTGACTGCACGCGCGCGCTCGACGTGCACGAACGCCGAAGCGTTTTCAAGGGTAGTAGGCTCGCGTTGGAAGCGGGACAACTGAAGCTGCTTCTCGTTCTCACCTTGTCAGAGACTATTGAAAAACTTAGCCACTTTTGACATCTAGTTGAGGTGTACAATGTTAAAAAAAATCAACAGAAAGTCTGTAGCTTTTCTATTGACACTGGCTATAGAGAGTCAACTGAAAATTTTCAACACGAAGTAAACAGAACGTCTGCAGTCATTCTGATGACACTGTCAACATAAAGTCAGCAGAAAGAAATCAACATAAAGTCAATAGAAAGTCAACAGCTTTTCTTTTGACTCAGGTTGAAGAAAACCATCAGAAAAGTTTCAACACAAAGTCAACAAACTTTCTGTTGACCATGTCAACAGAAAGTCAGCAGAAAAAAATCAACATTCAGTCAATAGAAAGTCAACAGCTTTTCTTTTGACTCAGGCTGACGAAAATCATCAGAAAAGTTTCAACACAAAGTCAACAAACTTTCTGTTGACCATGTCAACAGAAAGTCAGCAGAAAAAAATCAACATGAAGTCAATAGAAAGTCAACAGCTTTTCTTTTGACTCAGGTTGACGAAAATCATCAGAAAAGTTTCAACACAAAGTCAACAAACTTTCTGTTGACCATGTCAACAGAAAGTCAAAGTCAAAAGAAAGTAATCACAGTCAACAGGAAGTCAACACGTTTTCAATGAACAGTCAGAAATCATTCCTGCCATAGCGGGTATTCTGTGCGCGATTTTTTATTATGAACGATCATCGAATTCCAATCGCTCAGTTTATAGACCACTGTGGTCAACTAAAATCTGTCAGTGCTCGATTTAAGACTTTTTGGAAGGCTTATTAAAAGATGGCATCAAGGAAATTCGTAACGGTCACTGCAATTTACTACTTTCAAGAATAATCACACCATTCTTGCGTTACCAGTAAATGTATCTGAACGATCCTGTGCCGTAGCCAGGGGGGGGGGCTTAGGGTTCGGGACCCCCTCCTGAAGGAATACTTGTGCTACATACGTGATATGGTCGCGCCATTTCAATCATTAACACGCGCAGTAAGGAACCGATTCAGTGCAAACCGGGCGGTCTACTCCAGTTACGACTTCCATTATATGCCACTGATGCACATCATTCAAGCGAATAATAAGACAATAGACATTATTCGTTGCCCCCGATTAACCCCCCCGAAATTTTTTCTGGGTACGGCCTTGAACGATTACGAACTTACTCCGAAAGTAAGTGATTACAGGGTAATTTGATTACTCGTAGTGAGTAACGTAGGAGTCCGGCTTTGGTTTCCTCCCATAAATGATTGTCCCCAATTGTCCCCAATGATTGCCCCCGATTGTCCCCAACTCCAGCGAAATCAACGGTTCCTAGGGCTATATATAGAACCGAAAGCTGTGGCGGCAAGTTCGCTCCCTAAGCCTTATAACCTCGTCGGGTATTCACGGCGCCTGGCAGTCCAAAGACAAGGCCGTAAAAGTATGTCCGAAAAGCCGTTAGGAAAATCACAAATAATATAATTGATTTTTTCTTTTTAAATTTTGGTGAGAGTTCAGCAGTTGCTGTACCTCCTATACCCAAGCAAAGGATAATTTGAGATGGCAAAACAAATACTCCAACAATAACGAATGTCTATTTTTTTTTTTTGCAATGCCCTCTTAATTTAAGTTTTGGTTAATTAAAAAAAAAATAGCGTGAAGTTCGAAGTCTGGACTTTTAAAAGAAGAAAACCTGGTCACGCCCTGGTATATTCACTGAAAACTAAACACATTGGGAGGGCATGTTGACTTTTTTTCGTCGCGACTGGCTTTTGGGGGCTCGTATCGGCTAAGGCCGCTATCTCTTTGACTGCGTAGTGATTATACATAAGAAATGGCACGGCATGGCGAGATCCACGCATGTGGATCTCGCCATGCCGTGCCATTTCTTAGCATGCCATTGAGTCTAGATATGCATATAAATGGGTTTATGGTTGCTCTGATGCGAGTTATTAGTTGTAGTGCGCCATTGAAGCCCATAATTACTTGGAATCGGAAGGGTTCTCCTTCTTAAAGCAATTATTAAAACAATTAGCATATTTTTAGTATCTTTAGGTTAGTTGGAGACGTTTTTTGGCCGTTTATCTCCCCCTACCCCCCGCTAAATTTAGCGGGGAAAATGACGTCACATGGCTCGATGTCACGTGACCTACACAAAAATTCACCCGCAAAATTTAAGACAAAAATGGACACGTGACTTGTCGCGGCCTTTTCAATTATGTCTGCTATAAATCGCTTAATTTGACAGCAACATAAAATTGACAATTTTAACCATGTTCAATCATTACTAACTCGGGCAACTAACCAGCTTACTAGAAGTGGTACTGCCCGAATTTTTATTTTGTTACGTGTGTACTAAAATGGATATCTCTTTAACGCAGACACCTCCATAAGTCGGATCGCCAAAACGCCCATCATGATTGGCAGAGTCACAGCTTTTACATTGTATTGTAGTTCCACTGCAATTACTTTTAGTTTGCCGTAGTTGGTAACTAAATTTTATGGCGAACTTCGGAGGGCCGAATAATAAACTCATTTAGAAACAGCTAGCGAAGCTAGCCAAATGCCCAGTATAAGTGACTCTATCAGAAGCAAGTTGAAAGAAACGCACACTACCAGCGAACGTGACTGTTGGCGACGTGTGCGATCGAAAGCGTCGCTGTGGTCGGCCCACCACAATTGGCCGAATGCTGACTATGACGTCAGCAAAGGATGTCTCATCGATGGAAATAAGAGGAATGTAAGAACTTTAATTTTGACGGTGTTGGCAGTTTGGCTTTGAGAGCGCTATGATTTTAGGCTTCCACCATGCCCATTACAAACACCATCGAATTTGTTGTTCACAAGGTAATGACGTCACGAAAGGTAACCAAACGAGGGCGCCACCGAAACATCTCTCCGCTAATAGCGCTGCGCGGGACCTGCCAACGGAACGACATTCCAACAATGAGCAGGGGCTCTATGCGTCGGGCTTTCGTCTAACCTTGTGCCTGTCTATTGATTTCTTTGTCGCGGAGCGTCGGCGAAAAATGGACGCCCCGACGGTCGCAAAGAAAATAAATATAAAAACAGAAGAACCAAACAAAATGGTCACCACACCTTCTGCACTTAGCCACCCCACTATTCTTGACATCCAACAACAACAACAACAACATCCACAAAAACCATTATCGAGGAAACACTGTTGCGGTTCGAAAGATCGACTACCTCAAATGGCAGGCAGTGTCAATACGTCTCGGACCAAAATACGAAAAGTGTCGAGCGCTGATAAATAAATAAGAAAAAGCTAGTGTTTTTTTTTTTTTTTCTTTTCCGAGTTGCGGTCACAGACGGACGCCCTCGTGACCGTGAGGTGAATCAAAATCGGATCGCGTGACTGTGGGTCAGTGGGTCAGCTCCCGTTTTATTTTGGGTAGAGAGCCTCGATTCTAGAGAGGTTTCATCTCAAAAGCATGGGGAGCGTTTGCAATTTAAAGGGCAACTCCGCTCAGTTCCGAAAAATTTAGGCTTACTTGTGATTCCATTTCACAGAGCACTACTAAACAGCTCTACGTCTTCGGATTCGCAAAATGAGGAATATTATTTGTGTAATCTTAATTTAAACATCAGCTGATACCGAAACCGAAACTTCGGATGCGTCAGGCAACATTGGTCTCGTGTCGTCAGAGTCATGGCCACGTCACGTCGAACCACGTGGTCTTGTGACGTTCGTGGGGGCGAGGTACAGGACACGCGACGCGGGCAGGTCGCTTCGCATGGCGTGGACGGTGATGGCCCGGGGGAGATGGGGAAGGGGAGAAGACGAAAAAGGAGAGGGGAGCGGAGAAACAGACCGATAAGCGCGCAGGGCAGCGCAAACTAGCGCATCCGCATTACGGTGATCACGTGGACGCCGCTGAGCCAACACCGGGAAGAGAAACTCATGACGTCATCGTTCAATTTCGCTCTAAGAAGTAAAAACAAACAAAACGTGAGAATGACGTAGTCATGCCTCTGACGTAGTGGTTCAACGTTGGCCGCTCCAACTCCGTCGCATTGACTGCGCTGACGATTGCGCCTCACGTCGCACGCTAGAGTTGGCAGATTTCGGCGACTTCACTCATTTGAAAGTTTGCTGGACAGTTTATTAAATATATAGACGGAATTAGATCGTAATATTTGACATGAGGTCTTGCTATATGACACTGAAGAGGGCTGCATAGTTTTCTAAATATCAAAAATGAAGCGGAGTTGCCCTTTAAGGCATTTTATGTATCCATATTCAATTCGCGGGACGAGGCTACAACATTCGATGCGGAAGACTTTTCGTTCTGAATAGTATTTGTAGTTTACTTCACTGCTATAACGTGGTTTTAACAGGCGCTTCAAACGGACATCTTTACAGCGTCGGGAACACGGCATGTGCGAAGTCGAGATACACTTTTCCGCCCCTAGTTCCTGGAATAGGACTTTGCTCGTCTTCGTCCATTTTTATTACCATTAGTGCAGATAATCTCGTGGAACAAGCTCAAGCTGGCTCCGAACTTGGCGCCGTAACGACAAAACTTGTTTCTTCGTGGTTTTAGTGTTTACAATTATAGCGATTAGCACACGCTGAACGTGTAGTAGCTATATTGTTAGCTTAATACTTTAACCCCTTTCCCAGAAAAAACAACAACAAAAAACGGCCGTTGGGTACTTCAAACGAAAAGTAAAGCTTTTCGTGTAAGATTTGTTAGAATATTATGCGCTTGAGAACGTCTGTCATCTTCGTTAAGTTTTGACTTAAACTCTTAATGTTCACGTTCCGCCCATCAAAAAGCGCGGGTGAAAAGTGTTCAAGCGCGCATCAGAGCTCACCACACCGCCGTCTCCTTCCGCGCGATAAAGTCCCTCTGGTAGGCACACCGTCACCATGGCAACGAAGCGTCTGCTGAATAGACGTATATATACGGCGCGAACGCAGACGCTGAAGTCGGCATTCTGCGTTCGCGAGTATACGCGTCCCTGCGTGTAATATTTGACATGAGGTCTTCCTATATGATACTGAAGAGGGCTGCATAGTTTTCTAAATATCAAAAATGAAGCGGAGTTGCCCTTTAACGGCGGATGCCTCCGGCGGAAACTGGTCTCAAGTGCGCATGCGCTGCGTTGTCGTCTGCAAGTCGTTTACCGTTTGCAAAAAACGCGGCTCGTCACTCTCTGTAAAACAGGCTCTCTAGGTTAGAGACTTTCGGTGTGTGTGTGTGTGGGGGGGGGGGGTTCGGAGTTTATGCATTTTCTAACCCTAAGCGATCGTGAACGTCATCCAAAGAATGGGTTCTGGTATTCTGTGCGTGTTCACCCGCGCTGTCTGCTAAAGTGTAGTTTATAAAGTAAAGTCATCGACGACGACGGGGTGGGTGAAAACAGCACGAGTATCCTTCGGTTGTGCCGCCGCGCAAGCTTCCTGCATTCGAGAGGGCTTCGGCACACGCAGGCAACCAACGCACGACGTTATGGGAGAAGAGCATTGGGTCGGAAATTTAGAATTGCCTCGTTTATCAGAAACACGGAGGCAGCTATAATTTAGGGGATATTCTAAAAGCATCTAGAATCGCTATTGACCGTTTGTCAAAATTAAGAGGGTAAAGGCGGTGCGCAGGCCGAAATGCTTTTTATTTGCGTATGGAAATTACCACATTATTTATTTATTTATGTATTCTACGGCGACCGGGCTAGTTTCGCAGCGCGGATCCCGTGTGCACACTTCTTTTTGTGTACGACTTGGCCCGCTAACTTATCGCTAAAAGATGAAGTTTTTTGTTTTCTTTCGTAGACTGTTTTTTTCCTTTGCTACGGTATCCGTAAAGAAAACGCCGCAGCTGCGCATGCGCGCCGCCAGCCTTGTCTGCGTAGTTCAAGGTCTTGCGGCTGATTACTTAGCACTATGCGGGTGCTTAGCAGGCGGCGGAAACGGTCTACTAAAATTCCCCAATACCCGGAAGTCTACAGTCAAGGCCATCGGCGCGCAGGCGCAGCAGCGGCCTCTTTGTGGCAGAGGGCTTAGCGGAGGCGGAAACGCGATCTACGAAAAGTCCCTAAAAGGGAGTCTTCGTAGATGGTTTTCGCCGTCTCGCAACTCTCTCCGCAATCCGCTACGATACCCGGAACTCTACTGTCAAGGCCATCGGCGCGCAGGAGCAGACCGGGCTTCTTCGTTGAGGAGGGCTTAGCGGAGGCAGAAACGCGATCTACGAAAAGTCTCTAATAGGGAGTCTTCGTAGATGGTTTTCGCCGTCTCGCAACTCTCTCCGCAATCCGCTACGATACCCGGAACTCTACAGTCAAGGCCATCGGCGCGCAGGAGCAGTAGCGGCTTCTTCGTTGCGGAGGGCTTAGCGGAGGCGGAAACGCGATCTACGAAAAGTCTCTAATAGGGAGTTTCCGCAGATAGTTTTTGCCGTCCCACAACTCTCTCCGCAATCCGCTACGATACCCGGAACTCTACAGTCAAGGCCATCGGCGCGCAGGAGCAATACCGGCTTCTTCGTTGCGGAGGGCTTAGCGGAGGCGGAAACGCGATCTACGAAAAGTCTCTAATAGGGAGTTTCCGCAGATAGTTTTTGCCGTCCCACAATCTGTCTCCGCAATCCGCTACGATACCCGGAACTCTACAGTCAAGGCCATCGGCGCGCAGGAGCAGTACCGGCTTCTTCGTTGAGGAGGGCTTAGTGGAGGCGGAAACGCGATCTACGAAAAGTCCCGAATAGGGAGTCTTCGTAGATGGTTTTCGCCGTCTCGCAACTCTCTCCGCAATCCGCTACGATACCCGGAACTCTACAGTCAAGGCCATCGGCGCGCAGGAGCAGTAGCGGCTTCGTCGTGGTGGAGGGCTTAGCGGAGGCGGAAACGCGATCGACGAAAAGTCCCTAATAGGGAGTCTTCGTAGATGGTTTTCGCCGTCTCGCAACTCTCTCCGCAATCCGCTACGATACCCGGAACTCTACAGTCAAAGCCATCGGCGCGCAGGAGCAGTACCGGCTTCTTCGTTGCGGAGGGCTTAGCGGTAGGCGGAAACGTGATTTACGAAAAGTCCCTAATAGGGAGTTTCCGCAGATAGTTTTTGCCGTCCCACAACTGTCTCCGCAATGCGCTACAATACCCGGAACTCTACAGTCAAGCCCATCGGCGCGCAGGAGCAGTAGCGGCTTCTTCGTTGCGGAGGGCTTAGCGGAGGCGGAAACGCGATCTACGAAAAGTCCCTAATAGGGAGTCTTCGTAGATGCTTTTCGCCGTTTCGCAACTCTCTCCGCAATCCGCTGCGATACCCGTAACTCTACTGCCAAGGCCATCGGCGCGCAGGATCAGTAGCGGCTTCTTACGTTGCGGAGGGCCTAGCGGAGGGGAAACGCGGTCGGTCCACGGAAACAAGGCATCCAAGCCGCTGCAGCTCAAATCGAAATAAAGCAGCTGCTCGCAGGGCATGCTCGCTTGCGTTCGTCTCAGTTACGGCATAGTTGAAGGTCTAAATCTTCGGCGACAGACGGTCAAAGCGCACATGAAGGTACAAAAATCTGAGAACGAGCGCCAAATTAGAGCGCTACGGATTGGATTGTATTGGCTGAATACATCCAACAACATTTATACTGCTTTTAGATTGTCTTTTGTTTGAGCCGGCTTAATTGGGTTTCACCTTAATTATTATTTGTAAACAAAAGGTACTTGCTTAGCATACGTTTTACGTTTTTCCTAATACTTTTCTTTTCTGATTATTGCGCTCGTTAGCCGCAGTGGCGCTGCAAGCGGGAAACGTAAGCGCGCCGCGCTGCGTTGCGAAACCCCTATTCTATGAGCCGTCGACGCCAACTTAGTTGCGTTTCGGTCCCTCAAATTCTTAGGGGAACCCAAATGTTGGGGCCCCTATTCTAAAACTCTCTATGATTGCTTAGGTTCGCCGCTTGTCCTTACATACTTGCCGTGGAACATATAGGACGGGGCCCGGTATGCTGGGAAGCTAAACATCGCTCACTGATCGGAAAAATACTGTAACTAATGCAATCTTCCTTTTATAATGTTAATAAAGCCACCTACTATTCGCTACGACCCAAGTAACAAAGGTAATTCCTGTTATTTTCTGTCGAAGAGAGAAACTTTACGCGCGTCTTCCCACAGGAATGCACAGGAGCACCGCAAAAGTGGGCTGGTTGGGGACTGCCCCAGGTGGAAACCGAAAGTCCCATTGATACTAGCGCCAGTTGAACCTCTAGCGTACATTATAATACATCTATGGTTGTAGGGACCCGAAGATGCCCCCCCCCCCCGCCCCCTCAGGAAAGAAAATAGTGCCCAACAACAAATATCCTATCAGAAACAAACTTTTGCAAAAAGCACTTGAGTGTCCCTTTAAGAAGGTCGGCTTGAGTTCTAGAAGGCTACATTCCCACGAAGCGATGCGTCATGTTCGTGCACTTGGGCAACACGTCACGTCACAGGGGCACGTGAACACCGTCCGCTAAATTTGAACACTGTTGCTGTGTGCAGCAGTCTGCAGGATACCTCGGCCATCGCTACAGTTAATTTGTGTAAAGCGGCGAGGGACCGGCAATTACTTGGTTTCGGTCTGTGTTGTGATAAATATATAGGTCGAAGCGTTTAGATGCTTGTGTTAAAGATCTTTGGTAGGAACGTTTCCTATGGCACCACACATTTGTCGCCCCCCCCCCTTCTCCAAGTTAATTTTTTTTTGTTTTCTTTGTAGCGGAGAATAGTGCCACTAAATAAGCTACGCTCCTTTAGTGGCTCTATACTTCGTTTCAGCTTCCGCCCGAGCGCAGCGAAAGGCTGAGGGACGGTTCGCAACTTCGGGAAGCCCATTCCTACGCACCACAAAGTAGTCCACAAAAGTATTTTTTTTTAAATAACTATTTTGTGCGTAAACATTGCACAATATTCCATATGTGTACTGCTGAGAATGATTTGCAACTAAAGGAATTAAATGTTTGAAGTTTATATTTTTATTAATATATTTATATTCATGTGGTTTGGTGAAAATACGTACATCCGCTGGTAACACAGCTGCAGTGCTTGGTTTTTCTGTGCGATTTCGTTCCCGTAATGCATGCCGTAATGGCCGAATCATGTGCCTCGCTGCTTTCCTCACCGATTCGCTTCAAAACGTCCTTTCGCCAAGGCACGTTTGGGTGTCAGGCGCGAGAGGTCGTGACGAATGTCTACTTTCAAATTCGGCGGGAAACTCCGGCCGCGTCGTACCGCGAATGCGTTGTAAACAAGAAAAGCGTCCGGGCCACTACATTTCACTGATACGCGGCGAAATCAGGGCACCCCTTTACCTGCCGATCACATTGTACGCCAAGAAGCTGGTAGAAAGGACTGCGCCTCGAGCCCTGGTATATCCAGACAATACAAGGAAGCATCAACGGCCGGGTCATCGGGCACCTTGCAATGTGGAATTACGCAGAAATGCCGGACAGGTGGAAAGTTCGGACACATACTCCAGCAGCCAGCCTACGTACTGACAGCCCCTGTGACTAAACTTCAGAACGTGAAAGGGCACTTTTTAGACCTATAGCAGATGATACCGTTGATACACCCGTAGCAGACGAAATACGATTGGCGAGCTCGGGCGGCGCGGACTACCAGCGGCGCAGCGGAGTGATACAAAAGTGCAGCCGAAATCGCGTGACCTATTGCCGGCGTGTGATTGGCTCCGGCCACACGTAGCTTTGACTGCGCTCGGACGGAAGCTGAAACGAAGTATAGTGCAGAACATTGCAAAGTTTCGAACTTCCATTTCAAGACTCGGAGATCTGTTACACGCAATGTAAAACTTTTCCTTAAAAAAAAAATAAATAAGAAAGGTATTGTGAACGCATTTAGGTCTAACTTCAGCTAGAACTTCGTGCACCTATACTTACGTATATTGGTTTTCGAAAGACAGAAAAAGAAAGAAAGAACAAACACGACCTCGAAACGTGGGAACGTAGAAACACCGCTTTTACAAAGCACCCGCTTTTATTCGCGTTTTCTTTGTGTTTTTTTTCTTCCCCTCGCGCTTTACAGTGCTTCAAACCACAATCTTCGAAAAAGAAGCAGAACCACAAAGTGGTATGAAACAACAAAAAAACTTCTGTTTCTTTTCGTGTGTGTGTGTGTGTGGGTAGATGTTCGAGGTTGCGGTCTGTATGGTTGCTTCGTATGTTTGTAACCTTGTTGCTTATCTCTGCTCCTCTTGTTTTCTTATCTCGATCCCCTCTGGGTATTCTATAGTAAATATATATGTATATATACATATATAAAATATAAAGTAGTCACAAAAAGGTTCGCCCTCTCTGCTAGCGTGTTCTGATACCGTATCGATATTTTTTTCTTTTTTTACGCGAACGGAAAACGAAGAGTGCCTACACGCATTCTACTCCCCCAAAACGGTGCTCCATTCGTCTTGGACCTCTCCGGGCCAGAAATTTTTACGACACGGAGACATTGTGGCGCATCGGAGGTCCGCACGACGTGTTTTATGGAAATGGCATGTCGCTACGCTGCGAGCGCTGCGTATTTTGTTATTTTGGTAACATTCGTACGAGACTTGCGCTTCGGTCGCTTGCGTCTCTAAAAGAAGGAGGGAGTGAGAAATGTTGCACGAACGCAGTCTTAGATTTTGAGTTATGTGCAGGTTCGACGTTCAGCGTTTGATAAAGGCCACGTGGGAGAAAAAGTCCAAAATAACTTTCTAAGCAACGTAAATTTTTTTTTTGCTTTAAACGAGCAGAGAGAGGGGGTGGATGGGTAAGTGAAAGCTAAATAAACACCCAAAAAGGTTTAAAAATTTTCCCGACACTTTTTTTTTCTTTTGTAGGCGGCGCAGTGTGTTATTCAGTAGTGCCACTAAATAAGCTACGCTTCAGAGTAACGACACCTGGCCATATTGTGTCTTAAAATCATGGTTGCCAGGTATCTGAAGCTTTATCTGAAATCACAAGAAACGCTTTTCCGCTCTCCACAAATGTTTAAATGTTTCGCGACCGAGCAGAATACCATGAGCTTCCTAACACCGAATCTAATGCTGAGGAAGTCGCACTTTTGAATTACGGCGATCGGCAGTTGCGCCTGCTCTGCATACAAGCCAAAATTGCGACGCCCACAACAATGTCGAGGAACGGAGTGCCGGTACTCTAAGCCAACGTTACTAGAACTCTCAGTTGGGAAACTCACCGCTGAAACCTGGGCCGCTGGCGTCCACCGAGACCGAGCTAAATGCGACAACAGCGCCACTCTGTATCATTTGTCTTAACTGTGGTCGCCTTGAGCTTTTAGAAAGCATGTTTTTGCGTAAAAACTAACGGAAAAAACTTTTTTGTGGTAACTTTTATTGGAGTTTACTACAAAATGGAGGGCGCGCGTTGTTTTCTAAAATCTTTAGTTCGCAAGGTTTTGCAGTATAATTAATATTGTTTTTATACAACCCTGCCTCAGCGGGGATTTCATGTAGCTCGTCCTGAGTTGGGCGCATGTTAACCACGGTCGTAATCCGGCCCCCGGCTCAGCAACACTTCCTTTGATTTCCTTACTCTTCTAACTAATCTCGTAATCCGCGGCGCGGCGCGTCCGCTTGGGAGTCGGGGGCGGTACTGGCCCCAAAATGGCCTGTTACAACGAAAATGGAAGTTACGTGCAGTTCCTGGGCTGCCCGCTGCGGGCGAAATGGCGGCGTTGGGATCGCCATTAGCTCGGTTCTCGTGGACGGATCGGTTCCACTTTTTTAGAGCAGTCTCTATGGCAGTTTCCCAACTGAGTGGTTCTAGTAACGTTGCTCTAAGCGCAGCTGATTTAGTGGCTTTATTATTCAGTATATTTCAGATTACGAACAACAGCGCTATCTGGCGAATAATTAGACTACTTGGCGTAGGGGTAAATGTGAAGTGGGTAGGTTTCACGAGTGTTTTAAGTTTTTTTCTTGCTTCGTATCATGGTGTAGCTTCCTGCGAAACCGCCGAAGAAGAAACGCATGAGCTGTAGGTCAGAGCCCTTGTATGTCCCTTTGTGTGTCTCCTTTGTTTGTCCCGTTTCTTTTGCGCTGTTGCTGCTAAAAGGAATAACCAACGCCCTCAAGCTTTCATCTTAACCATGTTCCAGAAGTTGTGGCTCAATATTTCTCATTGGAGTGCAGCATTATATAAAGGGTGTTCAAATTTAATCCGAACATAATTATTTAAAAAGAAATCAGTGAAAGCTACACAAATGCGGTCCGTACAAATCAGTTATACTCAGTGTTGTTGGCGTCACCGAAAAAAAAAGTAACGAAATACTTTGCTCGTTACGTGCGAAATAAAGGAACGCGTTACCGACGCACGTTACCTCAAAATAAAAGGAACGCGTTACCGTTACCGATAAAAAAAAACAGCAAGTTACATTTGCGTGAGATTTTATTTATCAATTGACAATAACAGCGGTTTGTGTTTTTTTGGCGACAGTGTACTTTGACACTAAGACAAAGGGCGTGGGCGTTCGGTTTTTTTTAAACTAGGACTTTTTGCGTGGGCAAAACACATTTACATTTCCAATTCCTAAGGGAGAGCTAAAATGAGTAAAAATAAAATTTGTCTGCCTGCACCACCAAACGGTATAACAGGTTTAAACCAACTAAAAATATATCAATGGGGTCTAATAAAATAAATATAATGAATGACCTGGCGCCTACACTTTACTTCCACTTAAGTCCAGGCGCCATTGACGCTACGAGCTAATGGGACCAGTCAAGCAGCCTGAAAAGTGCAAGTCACTGGGTCTTTTTTGTTTATTGGTTCAGCAATGAAAGAACACGTACATAAACATAACGAACACCGTGACTGCGTCCTCTTAACTCTGTTTGATTGGTCCCTTCAGCTCGTAGCGTCCACTGCCTCTGAACTTAACGTAAAATGAAGTATAAAAAGACAAAAACAAATTAAGAGTACTTTTTTTCTCTAGGTTTTCGGATGAAAATATAACGAGTCACATATCAACGTTACTCCGGTTACTTGCAATGAGTAAGGTAAGTTAGTTATACGTTACAGATTGGAAAATGTAACGAGTACGTTACTACGTTAGAGAGAAAAAACTAACGCGTTACCGCCAACACTGCTTACACGGCCAGAAGAACATAATGTGCGGTGAGAAACTGAGGGAGAGGAGGAAACGAGAGCGCGCGGTGACGTCAGAACGCCGCGCTCTGATTGGAAGGATTAGTGGGTAGACCTAAACCATGCTTGCCCTTCTCTCCACTGCTGTAGCCTCCTCTATACTCACAAAGCCTGGCAGGTCGCCACGAGACGCGGCCGCCGAAGGTGAAAAGGTACAGCGGCAGACAACGGATGACAGGAGAGCCACGTGACGGGCGCCCCGCTGCGGCGAGACGCCGAAAGACACTTCTCCCGAGCGACGGAATGTCCGCTCGTGCTCCTCGCGTTCCTGGCGCTACCGCTTCTTTTCTCGTCGGGTGTGAAAACCATGTTTCGGTTCCTCGCCGTTGCAAAAGCTGTGCGCTGTATACAAGGTTCCCCGAGAAGTGCCCTGTGCTGCCAGATCCTCGCTCTCCAAATCTGCGACCGGGCACTCTATGGCTCCTTCATGGAACTGCCAGGCTTTGTGAGAACAAAGGAGGCTATGCCACTGCACTGCGGTGCAAAATCAAGAGTGATAAGACGATCATCCGTCGTTTGGCATAGCATCGTGCCTGTTGCCCGAGGGGTGACTTTGGCGCACCCTCGCGCTCATCCCGTGCGTCAAGTAATTCTTAAATCGACTGATTGAGAAGGATGGCTACTTGGGCTGCTTTTATATTTTGAAAATTCTGTCATCCAAATAAACAATTCAGTTGAAAGTTACGCCGCGTCCTGTCTAGTCCTCCCTTCGTTTTCGTCCTTGTGGTTTTGGCGTATTACACCATGATTGAGAAATTTTTGATGAGGCTTAACGAGTTTCTAACTTGAACCGTGTGCATTTTTTACCGACTAAAAGTTAATTAACGTTGCTTTTGTGAATTAGGCAAGGTATTGTGATGATTGGCCTCCTATAGTATGTACCCGCGGCCGTTTAACGCGCTTGCGCAGACGGCGTTAGTGTGCTACCCTCCACGGACTTTTAAAAAATAAATATGTCGGAATCAAAATGAAACTAAAACAGACACGTCTATACTTCGTTTCAGCTTGGGTCCAGACGCAGACGATGCTACAAGCGCGAGCTCCGGGCTTTCAGCGTCCCTGCCAAGCACGCGCGCTCGTGCAATGCAAGCTCTGTTCAGGGCCACACGCTCGCGCTCGTAGCATCGGCTGCGTCTGGACCCAAGCTGAAACGAAGTATAGTGAGAGTACCAGACAGAGAAAGGGAGGATATGGCGTCACATACAAAGGAAGAAGAACACGTTCCACGCGTGTTTTTCTTCTTTTAGGCAAACGCACGTGCGTCAGCGATATGGTCGATTTCTTCACTTTTTAATCAATTTGAAGTTCGAGGGTTCATTCGCTTGGATAAGAACCTACTAACTATACATCTTTTCTTCTGTTACTTTGTCAGCAATAAGCCTCAGTTGTCAATTTAAAAAAAAAGGAAGATCGTGCTTTAAACGAGTATAGAAATGAGTTACGCAATCTATGAAGGCAATGATTTTTTTCACCTCGCGGACTGGAAAACACTAATGAAGGTAAAAAATGTTTATAAATCTCTGTAATGCGAAACCAGAGCGCAGCTCTTGAGGAGGAGGAGGAGGGGAGGACATGCCCCTCCTACTCCTCCTCCTTTCCTCCCCTTTCCTCCTGCCGCTGAATTTGTTCGTGGGCGACGTGACACGAAGTCGTGACGTCATTTTCCCCGCTAAATTTCTGTTGAGGTCACATGACGTCAATTTCCCCGCTAAATTTAGCGGAAACTTAACCCGCTAAATTTAGCGGAAAAATTTCCGCGCTAACTTTAGCGGGGAAATGTCCCCATAATCCAATGCGCGCGGTTACGCCGATGGCGACGCCGACGCCGCTCAACCCGGAAACGGGCGCCTAAGAGCTGCGCTCTAAAAAAGAAAGCTTGCAAAAGTATCTTGGTCATATCTGACAAAATCGTCATGCGTATAGACGTACGGTTTTGGGCAATCAAACCTAAAATATTCTATACCGCGAACGCCCTCCTCTTCCTCCATGTGGAGCGTCATCCCAATCGGATGGTGTCATCTCAGCAATTGGACCCGAGGATAATGCCGAGCGTCATTCGACGCGTTGATTGGAGGCGAGGCCCAGCCTTACGCTGACACAGCGATCGTTTCCGATCAGCGTCTCCGCTCGATCTCGCAGTGATGACGTCACCATTCTTGTGCACAGGCCTTGACGGTTCTAGATGTTGGGGTTTGGGTCGGTATGAGACTATAAGTCTCTGTGGAATTGTTTGTCTGCCATGAGCAGTGTTGTAGGCGTTACAAAAGGAAAACAAAATACGTGATACTCGTTACCTGCAAAAAAGACAAAAAAGGGAACGCGTTACCGACTCACGCTACTTCGACCTAAAAGGAACGTGTTACAGTAACGCACGTTACATGTGCGTTACACTTTTATTTTTGATTTAAAACGTTTTACCGTTTTGACGTCAAAAGTATACATGAGAGCCATATTTCAAGAAACGTTATGTTCGTGCAGAAACTTACCATAAATATATATATATTTTTTACGGTTCTGATATTGAAGGTATGTGGGATGCTGGGATGATTCCAAGAGTTCCTTTAAATAAGACACCTAGTAAAACAAAAACAAAAAATTTAAGCAGAATTTCTTTTAAGTCTTGGGACGAAGGAGTAACGAGTAAGATAACTACGATACTGGTTACTGCAAATAGGTAACGTATGTACGTTATCAGTTACTGTTTTGAGAATGTAACGAGTGTACGTCACGCATGAAAGTAACGCGTTACGCGTAACGCGTTACAGACAACACTGGTTAATAGTCATACCGTGAAGCCCACCGATATCGCCATTGGTTGTACCTATGGCCACATGATTGGCTATAATCCAGCCAATGGAGTTTAGTCCCCACTCCCGAGGGAACCCTGCTGCGGCAGACACACTGTTTTTCTTTTTACCCTTGACCGTAACGCATTTGCGTCGCGCTTTTACTTCTCAGGTTTGCACCAAGTTACCCTCGCAAAAAAAAAAATATTATATGTAAAAAAAAAATCATCCCCATGCAACTAACCGATATGTTTAACTGCCCTTATCAAACCCCGTGCAGCGCAAACATCTTGCAAGGATTCAAGTCTTGTTCCTACCATCAGCTAGTTTTGCGCTTGTTTTCTCCGCGGCGCTATCACTTGCTACACTTTCATTAATTAAGAGTAGTTATAACTAATAACTCATAAATGCGACTAAACGACACATGATTTGCGCGGTTCTGGAACGTGTTTTATAAAGAAAAAAAAAGCAAACTTTTTCATCTCGGGGGAACTTGCACCCAATACTTGTCATAGCCCCTGTTAGCGGTGAGCAGTACTCACAAATGAAATAAAGTAAAAAGAGTAGTATCCATTTATATAAGGCCCAAAGCTGAATCACACCGGCAGAGAGGGCCCCTTTCTGTCAGTCTAGGCCTACTGACTGGGTCAAGGTTGTTCTAGGTTCCTTTAATCCTCCGCTTGCGTGGCGCATCTTTTCCGCGGGCCTTTTATCGATTCACGGCAGCCGCCGCCCCGCCGGCGTTTGTTGTTTTATTTGACGCCCGCATCGGAACACCAAGGTAGCAAAACAGGACGAAAAAAAAAAAACAAAAAACGAGAGCGGGAAAAGGGGACACAGGAAAATTAACCGGGCAGCTCGCTCGGCACTGCTACTCAATGAAGGCGGAAGAGAAGAAAGGAGGTCTGGCACTATACGTCGGTGGAGCAGACGCACTCCACCTTGTCGAGCCGAGGCAAGTTCTTTCCGAAGGCAAAAGCCGAGACTTGCTTTCCTGGGAAGGAACTACGTCCTCTTTATGGTCGTCCACTTCGTATTTTTATCATCGTCATGATTCCATCTTTTATTGTACCTCGATGACCCATACGTATACGGTCTCCACCAATACGAAAAACCCACTCGCAGCACGTGGCGACGGCGGTGACTAAAAAGGGGGGGGGGGGGGGATTCGCTTTGTCAATGCGCGCCGATTCAGTTCCGGCCGCATTGTCGTGTTTTGCTCCAATCAAAGCAACATGGAAATTGTTCGCGACGCGCGCCACGGCCCCACCAGCCACGGTCTCCGCCAGGCGCTCCTAGTGGGTCTTCCATGTCGGCGGAGACTGCACATTCGACAAGAGGTATACCCCCAACCGGCGAGCACTTTGTTGCCAGGAAATCGTATAATATACTAGATCGCGACCAAAGGGGGACACTGAGCGAAGCCTAGAGGTCTGAGGCTATGAGGATGCCGATTGACGATTTTCACCGAGTGTTTTCAAACACTTTACAAGACCGCCAGGCGCTCTGCATAGCCGATTCGCTCGAGGAGGCTGATGAGCGAACCTGCCACCTTATCGTTCTGTTCCAGCCGCTAGGTGCCGTCGATTTCGCCGGAGTCGTCAATGGGTCGACAGAATGAGAACGACATGGAGGTCCTCCAGTTCTCCCCTTCCAGCTCGCGGGCTTTCTGTATACCTTCGATGATGCTTCGGCGTTTCGTGAGCCTCTTAACGTGCACGCGCAGCCGAAGCACGGTGGAAGGCGATGACTGCGTGCTGTAGGCCGGCGTCCGAAAGACACGCCCTGCCTTTCTCACTCTGTCAGTGATTATAATATAGTCTCTGAAAGAATGAGAACGGCACGGCCTGTCTTTCAAACGCGGGGCCGATTCAGCGTGCCTTCCATGCCTACCGCCGTGCTTTCGCTGCGTGCGCGCGCTTAGAAAAAGCTGAAGCGGTTTTGTATTTGAGGAAACACATTTCCATCGTCTTCATTTGACCCCCTGAACCTAAAATATGGATTTTTTTTTCAAATTTGATGCACGGAGGCTGCACAAGATTATTTTCAAAGTACCGCTGAAGGCCCGCTCCTTCCCGGAGCGTGACGTCACGAATGGTGTTTTCGGAATCACCTCTCTCGCGCATCTTCGGCGCCGAGGTTGTGCACGCGCACTCTTGCTATTTTTTTTTTAAAAAGGGCAGAAGAAGATGTTACGATTGGTGCCAATGCGGGGGAATATGCCTGGCAAGCTTGTGATTTCCCGCGTGGCCCTCGAACGACACGCCCTTGGCGGCCTCAGGATCCTCTCATGACGTAATGACTCGTACGATGTTCTTCTTTTTTTTTTTTTGTATGTGTGTTTTCTCGCGTTTAGTTACATCTTCGTGGAAAGCCACAGTGATATTCAGATTCACGGGATAAAACTACGCTATAATCAACCTCTATCTCATTTTTTCTTTTGGAAAGAAGTGCAGGAAGCTCGCGCTGAAGGCGGTGCGACTGAAGTTCCTTCTGACGTTCTCACCTTGTTCTGTGACTTACTTGTTTTGCTATTCGGTGACAGGTTAGGAGCCTATAGCGCAGACGCTCCACCTCGAGCGGGAGCTTTCTGTCCTTTAAAACAATCTTGCACGCGATACTGGAAAAAAAGAAAAGTAGCCAATTACATTTACTTTGGGTTAAAAATGATTCAATTAAATTAATTTATTACACGAGTAGAAAAGTAATTGACTTTTACTTGAAAAAGTAACGGTTACATTTCCTATTTCTTTAGACTTTCAAAAGGACAGATGTTTCTCCCGGTTTGAAAATGGCGCTCTTTCGTACTGTCCACCTATCCGCCGATAGGGACTTTTAGGGAACCGTTTTGCGCATCCTATATGGTACGGTGGGCCCTCATGTACGAACTGCGCATGCGCCACCACAGAAGACTCGCGTATGCGCAGTTTGTACCGGAGGGCCCACCATACCGTATCGGATGTGAAAACGAAGGGTTCCCTGAAACTCCCTAAGTTTGGTAGACGATCCTCTTGTGCGAGACTTACTTGATTTGGGGATCCCTTGGTAAAAATTCTGCAATACGTTGTCCGGACGCTGCGAGACGCTGGACGACTTGTGTCTCGCCGGCCCGAACCGCTTCCAGACGCTGACCAATTGTCTCGAAATGGTTCCTTAAAACTCCCTAATTTTGGTAGACGATCCTCTTGTGGGAGACTTGCTTGGTTTGAGGATCCCTTGGTATACCTCGTTTCAGCTTACGTCCAGACGCAGCCAATGCTACAAGCGCGAGCGTGTGGCCCTGAGCAGTGTTTGCACTGGACGAGCGCGCGTGCTTGACAGGGACGCTCAAAGCTAGGGAGCTTGCGCCTGTAGCATTGGCTGCGTCTGGACGTAAGCTGAAACGAAGTATAGAAAAACTTGCAGAAACAGAGGGCGCTGGAAGAGAGAGGAGAAAAAAATATAGTAACAATTACGACTGATTTTCGCTATTTGGAAAGTAATCAGATTACGATTACATCATAATAAATGTAATCAAATGATTACGAAATCACCCCAAAACAGTAATCGATTACGAGTAGTTTAATTACTGGTGAATTGTAATAAACACCGTACAAGTCTGCTTCGAAAACACTTCGTCGCACGCCTATTGTCAATGCCCGACGGGAAGCAACCTTTCACCGAATATGTATATATATTCATCGCCGGTAGCGTACACAAAGTTGGGTTTATATTTCAGCCACTAGATGGTACTGGAGTGGAGAAACGTCCTATTCCAGAAAGTAAATATTCCTCGCACGAAAAGAGCATTCCCAATAAACTCATCTTCGAAGCGACCTTCTCTTTCAGACAAAAATGTTTACGCAGCCCCCCCCCCCCCCCCCTTTTCCCCCGGATCGGTCCAACAAAAGAAGAAACGAATCGGTGGTTTGTTGGAGTAGCGACGGCGTCTCCATCTAAAACCCATTCTGGGCCACTTTTTCCTTTTTTCTTTAACGTTCGATTCCGCCGTCCTGTTTCGCAACATTCGACGGCATCGCGAGCACATTTCGGGGGTTAAACTTCTTCTCGGAGTGCCGCCAGCCCCTCCCCCAATGTTGTTACAAGTCCCCAGGCACGCGCGCGGAATTACACCGCGTGTTCGAGAGAAATAAGAATCACGTTTGTGTCGTCTCAACAATCAACCACGTTTCTCCGGACGCCTAGACTCCTCTCAAATGTAGCTCTGGCGGGTGGAACAATCTGAGAAAGTTCCAAAAGTTACCGTTATCTCATTTAAAATAGTTACAAGCGATTAAAAAAAAAACAAAAAAAACATCAATGAGAAATTGGGTTTTTGTTTTGTTTTCTTCGTAGCAGACGCCACACATCTCTGTGTCGTCGAGGGATTCATGCGACGTTTTATAAGCCGGGGTTCAGACTGCGTTATACATCGTACTAGAGCCACTAATGGTATATTCGGTGGTCGCTTTTCAGCCTCTTGGAGCGCTCTGAAAAGCCGGTGTGCATTCGGCTGGTCGATGCCAGGCGCTCCAAGTATATTCGGCTGGTTCTTTCGGAGCGCTCTCGAAGCTCCGACTCTCGCCGTCCTCCGAATCGGAGCGGTTTGAGGCGCTCTGACTTGGAAGTGGGAGCGCACGAGAGATCTGGCTGCCGACCGGTCACGTGACTCCAGCCATTCCGCCATTTTGATTTGTGTCGGAAGCGGACGGCGAGAACGCAGCTACACCGAAGAAAGAGGGCTGCGAAAAACAGCCGTCAGTCTCGACGCCGTCACCGTTGTGTTGTGCTCCCCGAATTGAGGTGAAATGTCGTTGAAACGAAGACGTTTAATGTTAGGGGTGGCACCGTCAGTGCTGCTGGCGAAGCTAGCAGACAGCGACAACACCAGCAGCTCGGACGGCGACGACGAGAGCCGTGTTTACGAAGCGAAGTTTGCCGAGTTGTTTGACGCACCTTGTACGGTGCCCAAGGTCAAGGCCTATGTTTCTATAGGGAATATTCACTGGCGGCCATATCTGTGTGCGCGAATGCTGAGCGCGGGCTGATGGTGAGCTTCTACAGTTCTTTTGCAACGTGCATTCCGCACCATCGAGAGTGCCGGTCTTAGCAGGCTATTAATGTGAGCTCATCCTGAGCATGCGCTTTCAACAGCACCCACAAATATGGCGTCCAGTGAATACTTCCTACTGGCGACGACGCATGCCCGATGGCGCCGCTCGCTGTTGCGCTTTCGTGACGTACAGCCACTGCGTTAGCGGCAGTTCGACGGTGTCTGAAGAGCATGATAGAAGCTCTGCTAAATTCGTAGCGTTAGTCGGAGCAGTACTGTCATCGCTATCGAGAGTCGTCGAACGATCTTCTAGCATGCTCTCTAGTTGTCGAGCTGCATCCTTGTGATGCATGCAGCATTGTCAACAGTGGCGGACCCACAGATATGGCGTCCAGTGAATACTTCGCTATAGTGCGAACCTACACGGACGAAGCGGTAAGAACAAAAGTACGAGAGTTTTCAAGCTGTATTGTTGTCTGTTTTTATAGTTTCGCAGGAACTTCCGCTTGGCACGGCTGGCATGCGTTGACCTAATCAGCGTCCGCGTTGATGGCTGCCATTTTTCAAGGATTGACGGATGGATGGATGACTGAATACTGCTGAACCCTTTGAATCCGAGAAGCAAAAGTTCCGCTAGAGGGCGGCTCGCGCCGTCCTCTAGTGGCACAGGCGACCCTCTATCCGCTCGGCTTGCCGCTCTGAAAAGTAGAGGAGCGTTCGGCTGGGCGCGCCGATTCTCTCGCTCCGATGCGGAGGCGCCCGGGATCTGGTAGCTCCGACTCGGATGATTGGAGCGCTCGAAAGTGACCACCCGAATATGCACCATGTTTATTCAATGAGAAAGGCGTATGATGCGTGCGTTATCGGTCTGCTCTGTTTCTATCTGTCCGATGGCAGCAAGGCAGAATCAGTTTCGGTTTCTTTTTCACCAAGCCCCCTTGTGTGGCACTTTTATAGCAATATGTGATGTAATTGCGCGTTCTATGAATTGATACAATAAAATAAACCTCGAGAGTGAAATATAAATATAAAATAAATCTCGAAAGTGTTTCTAATATAAATGTTTGAAAAGTAAAAAGAAAAAGAAGAAGGAAAAGCTAGCTGCGAGTAGAACATTGCATCGCCATTGAAAACAACTCCACTGCCCAGGTAACAATTTATGTTGTGGAGACAGTCGGCGCAACAAAGTTTCGCAACATGGAAACAGTTTTACTGCAATCGCGCAACAATGTTGTAGCAACAGTCATAACACTGCAGAAGTGTCCGCTGCTAAATCACTGCGGCAACTGTGTCGGTCAACCGTTGATTGTTTCATGCTCGCAACAGTTACCGAAGCATTGTTTTTACCCAGCAAAATGTGTGCTGTCCTGATGTTGCTAAACTGTTCCCGTGGCATATTCAAAAACAGTTTGCGTTTACACTGCCAGAATGCAGTCGCCAAACATTGCTTTCCAAAAGTGTTCCAACCGTATACGACACAACAGTTTCGCGCTAGGTTGGGATAGATGTGTCGAGGAATTGTTGCGGAAACACTGGACACCATTGTTGGTTGACTGTTGCTCAAACCTATTCGGCAGACGTTGCGTGCCACAACGGGACTGCAGCTGTACATCAGTTTTTGCCAACTGTTGCCGCATGCATCTTCTCAACATTTGCACTGCATGACCAGGCAGCGCTCCTCGCGACAGTGCTTCCCCATGATCGGGGCAACAATGTCTTGCTTTTGTTGCTAGAGTCTGTCATGCCACAGCTGCGTGGCATAGTTTTGCGGGTGTTCCTCACTTGTCTCGCAACAATTAGGAAACAGTCGGGCAGCCTTTTGGTAACTATTGCGGACACCTTACAGCGGAACACTAGTACAGCCAACGTTACTAGAACTCAGTCTACTGTCATGGAAAATTCCCCAAAGAAGTTGCACCGATCCGTGCAATGGAACGCAACTATCGGCGATCCCAACGCCGCCATTTCTCCCGCCGCGGCCACTGAGGAAACTGCACAGCTGTTTGAACTGGCTCAGAGTATCGCATTCGATAGCGTCAACTGTTACTCTTCTATTTTGGCTTTCATCGGCATTACCGTAGCCGAAGTATACAAGGTAAAAGAGATATGGTTGCCAACCACCGTCTCTCATTCGGAAGTACCGTGAATAAATACAGAAGTCAGCTCGCACCCAGCTCGGGACGCGCTACCTGAAATCTCCGGTGAGCCGTGGTTGTATAAAAACAATAGTAATTATGCCGCGAAACCTTGTAAACTAATTCTTTAAAAACCATCCCGTGCCTTCTATTTTGTACCAATCTCCAATAAAGGTTCCTACAAAAAGAGTTTATTTCCGTTTGTTTTTATGCAAAGAACTAGCTTTCTTAAAGCATGCCCGCCAAAGATGTTACTCTTTCTGTGGATGCTAGTAGAGGGCGCCACCGCCGCGTTGTTTGGGAGTTCTCCGTCCCCGCAGGACCGCGGGGGGAAGGACGTAACTACCCATGTTCGCCCTGCTGCGAGTAAAACTCCGCGCGTGCGCGCGCGTATGTGTGTGTGAGTGTGTGTACGCGCGCGCCCGCGCGCGCTTTGCTCTGCTTTGTTTTGGAATGGCACAGGTTTGTTACCCGTTTTTACACGTGTATCTTTCTGTTTTGAGTGTTTGAATTTATTTTACTCTCCCGTATCCCTTTCCCTACTTGGCGGCGGGCTAGCTGCGTCTCATCAAGGGTCTCATCAACCTTTCTGCCTACCCTTGCACCCTGCCAAGTGGGTATCGCAATCTGTGCAAATAAAAATTATTATTATTATTATTATTATTATTATTATTATTATTATTATTATTATTATCGCCATTGTCGTCAGGTCTGTGGCTAAAACTACAGTCCTACAGTGGCGAAAACTCAAACGCTCCTTGCAACTAGTGAACACGGCCGTTCATTGGTTGTTGCCTTCTGGACGCAGCGGGAGACGCGACGCCTAGACGCAAAATATGTGGCTCCTCCAGATACGCCGGAATGCGCCTAAAAACGCTGCGTTTCGACCCGGCGCCGGAAGTGACGTCAAAACGCAGGCGCAGACGCGACGCAGACGCGGCGAAAAACGCGCCATGTGGGCTCTTTAGGCGAAGCTCTGTGCGACGACCGCCGTTTTGGTGGCATTTATTTTAAAAGGAATTGTTCCGAAACCACATGTTTTAGGAGTATCATGAAACTGCCTATTATTCACGTGCTTTACTGCTGCTTGTAGTTCTCTAATTCGGTAAGTGGGGCGATAGCACCTTCCGCGCCGTTATGAGCACTATCACGCTACCAGGGCGCTGAGACAAAAAATAACCACCGAATGACTCACCTGAAAGTGACATCCTCAAAGATTAGCAGAGCATCCCACTCACGTAATACACCCCCCCCCCCTTTGCATTTATATTCATATTGTAATACGCTTAAAGGAGTCATGAAATTAGTTTTCATTCCTCCTTAGCTTTAATCCTCAACTCAAAAGCGGATTGAGAAATCACGTGGTCGTGACATGCTTTTGCAATGGTGCGATGACTCGAAGCTTTCACCGTGCTTTTTGAACACAACATATAACTTGGCATTCGCAAGTGATAAGTTCCGTCAGGGCCACGGTGTAAGATAATACTCTTCAGGTGAGGACAGCGCGCTCCTCGCGCAGTGCAGATAAAGTTCGGCGCCGGCAGAGGACTCGTCGGCCCGTGGGCACGGCAAAGACGGCTCGTGCCGCCTCATGCTCCACACGCGCAGAGCTCCAGCGAGGTTGTCGCTCGTGCAGAAAGACCAATTTTTTCGCTCTCACACAGTTTCGCCATTTGGCCGCCGGCGACGCTGTCAGCCGCGGGCACGGTGGCCGCGGAATAATGCAGCCTTTCGGATGCCCGTCGAACGAACACTATCTGATTCCTCGCGCCGCTCGTTCAGCCCCGCCGTGTCCTCACCTAAAGAGTATATCTTACACCGTGGTCAGGGCACTCATTGACCACGAACGCGAATCCAAATATTTGTTGACGAGCGCGTACATCCGAGTGACGCAGTTCTCTGTGTGCAACGCGTGAGCTCGGGTCGGCTGACGTGCTTTGGGTACCGTTGACATGCTTTAGGTAACACTGACATTCTCTGAGTACAGCGGATGTATCACAGTGAAAAGGCGGAGAGCTTTCAAGGGAAATGAGGTACAAAATAGTCCCCTATATCTCCAAATGTTCGTAACCGAAAAGCTGGCTTTTGACTTTCTAACCTCTTTATTTTGGCCTACTAAACGATATGTGAATAGTAAACCCCCAATGTAAAATCATTTGTCCCAGCCCAAAATTCACTTCATGTCGAATAAAAGGATAAAAGGCGCGAACAGAACAGGACGAAAAAAGAACCACGTACGACGCGGGCAAGCGTCAACTTCCAACTGATTTAATAAAACACGAAACATTGTGAAACTGTCGATCCCCATCGCCTAAACACATGCAACAGATAAAGGTTCCTATCGCTCATCACACGCAGCCCTCAAGAAACACAATTTCTTTGTTTAGCAGATAAAGGGACGGCTGCTTACGGATTTGTCAGGCGCTTTGTGTATACCGAAAGCTTCGATGTATCTCCTTTCCATCTTCTTCTTCCCTCTCCTAATAGCTTTGTGTGCTCTAACAAAGTTTCACACCCGCATCGTTCGCAGTGCTCCGCAAGATGGTCACCCGAATCATTGCGTCCGACTAGCGTGTGTTCCCGCGCTCTCTTATTAAGGCATCGGCTGGTCTGACCGATGGAAACTTGTCCGCAACTAGAAGGAATCTCATAAACCAGCTTAGTCACGCCTTGTAATATTTTAATGGATTTGAACCAACTAGCCTAAAACCAAATTTTTATTTAATTTCGTGGACCCTTTAAATCTGGAAATCAATAAGAGTAAAAGCACATCGAAAAAAAAAAAGCCTCGCGGAAAGCTGGAGCTTTTTCTTTTCTTTTTTTTCCAAAGAGGGCAATGTAAATTACCTCGACCGGCAAGTTCGGAACTAAGAGTCTAATTTTAACATTCCCGTTTTTGTTTCGTGAAGCGGTCATAACATATGAACATGTCGGGACCACACCTAACCTTGTAATGCTCGTGTCCCACTATAGCGACAGACAGAAGTAAACCACAACGACAAGCCTCAAACCAGAGTCTTTCGCGATTCGGGAGTCTTTGTAGAATAAAGGATGCTATGCTGAAACACGAGCATCATGCACGCGAGGGTATCTTTGGCAGGCAATCGCTCGTGCTTACTTCACGTGCACCGAACGACTATACTTCGTTTCACATTATCTCCGAGCGAAGCCAAAGCTAGAAGTGCGAGACCAGCGCTTTTTGCGTTTCTCCCCAGCTCGCGCGCTCGAGCAAAGCCTGAACGCACGGAACTTTCGCGCTCGCGCTTCCAGCTTTGCTTCGCTCGCGCATAAGGTGAAACGAGGTATAAACGCCTGCCAAAGGTACCACCGCGAGCATGCTGCGTGGGTTTGAGGCTTGTCACTGTCTTTTGTTTCTGTCTGTCGCTCTAGTGGGACACGGGCATAAACAACTCCGGAACGCAGCCCAGTGACGGAACCTTACATTATTTGTTACGTCCCTGTTTATGTTCTAAGTGAAACGGTGTTATCTATCTCATCCGGAAGACCGTTTTAAAAGCAGCACTAAAAAAAAAAGTTGCAGCAAAAAGGTTTTTTTTATTTTTTATTTACATGAGAAACCAGAGAAGCACGGAAGCACACTGTTTAACTTTGAAACACTTTGGGGGCTTTTTTAATTGAACTTCAAACTGTAGCCAGCTGACATTATATTTGCTCGTTTGATTGCTATGTACACCTCAGATACAATAAATACAAGCTTGTTTTAGTGCATTGCCTATGAATGACAGACAGCTACTTTGACGAGCTCTGAGTGGGCGCTAAGCATAAATTAAATTTTCTTGCATGCTTTCCATAAGACGAGCGCAATCCATTATCGCTGTCCATAAATTGTATCCCTTTACAAGTGGAAGTTAGTTCATCGTTGCACAAAATCGCACTGATTTCCCGTTTTGCTACCAGAATATATATATATTATATATATATATATATATATATATATATATATATATATATATATATATATATATATATATATATATATATATATATATAATATATAAAGTAGAAGCCACCGAGGGTCAAACAAACTTGGAAGGTTTAATTCAACATGTATAAGTTATACAGAAACCGCGACGTTTCGAAGGGGGACCCTTCTTCCTCAAGCGGGACTTGAAAAGTGAGACCTCAAATATCGAGCGAAATACCGCAGAAGCAAGAAAAATAAAAAAGGCAAAAAATACATAGAATACAAAGATACAAAGATAAAAATAAAAATTCAAACAGCAAACGCGAAGCATGGACGAGACCAGTGACACCCACGACCTTGTGTGGCACGCAGGGCACAAAGGCGGGCTGTCCGAACCGGGCACACTCGTAATTGCCCGCCGCGGGCCAACTCCGGACAGCGATCGCGCCGTCGCGGCCCCCTCCAGTTAAGTCTGGTCAAGGGCGCCCACGATCCCCCGGTGCATTGCACACGGCAGTCGCGGAATATGATGATTGACGGGCATGCAATTTTGAGAGAGAATGTAAAACAGGAGGACCATAAAGTAGGGCTGGACATTTGATCGATTAACCTATCGATTATTGGATTAATGCTTTAATCGCGATTAATCTTTTTAACCGGTTAATCAATAATATTTTAACGAACCAAAATAAAGTAAAAAGTAAGCGCTTTCACCACGCAGACAAGGACGGGAACACCTCTATGAAGGGCAAACTTTAGGTCAAAATTTAGCCTAAAGTAAACTGTAGGGGGAAGATTTGTAACTCCTGACAAGGTGCAGAAGGTTACACGTCTCCCGGCCACTTCAACAGCGTTTGAGTGTCCGTTTAGCGCAGCAGAGAGAGACTATAGTGTGAACAATCAAAGGAGGTTGCTCTTGCCGGATAATATCACCGAACCTTTTGCCTCATGCAGCTGAAGTAATAATGTGTCAGTGCCTTCGAACTTTTCTTAACTACACATCAAGGTTGGTTCATAATAAAACTTGTGTATTAGGCCCTTTACCTCATGTTCAGCAAGGGCAAAATCAGAAAACAAATATTATTTTTTGACTTATTAAAAATATTATGCATGGAAATTAACGAGACCGATTAATCGATTAATTAATTGATTAAAAGGTGGCGATTAATCGGGTTAAAACTTTTAATCGACGCCCAGCCCTACCATAAAGGCGACCAACTCGCCGCAGAAAACAACTGTCCGGTATCGGTAAGCGCCAAGCCGCGCTGCACTGCCCCGAGGAGGCGCCGCACTGCCCCGAGGAGCCGACCCCCCCCCCCCCCCTCCCACTGTCTTTTTGTCTGTGTCAAGACGACTGCTAAAAGCAAACAGTTAGTTTCATTCGCCTAGAGCATTCCGTTTTTTTTTTCAGCTTACTTTGAGATAGCTGGGACACCCTGTAAATGCATTCAAATGCGATTGCTTCCACCGACGTAGATTTATTTGACGACGCTGCAAGCGGGAACCTCTCTTCCGGTCTTGACTGTAGAGTGACGCCAGGGCTTGCGAGTTTTGAAATATAAAATGAAGGGTGGAGAGGGCGACTTTTTGATTTTTCTATTTAGGACAAAGGGGAAACAGTTTGCGAAAAAATTAACCAGGAGTTCACAACCTCTGCTGGTCCAGACAGCGCCTTAGCCGTTAAAGGGGCACTGACACCCCAAAGGTCGTATATTTTTTATTGTCTAAAACGACGCAAGTTGTAGTCATAAACACGCAAAAAAAACCGCATCGCGAAAAAAAATTTCCCGCTCGCGCGCGCGCCTTTTTATTTTTGGCGTTTAAATCTCCCGCCGCTACCTCCTTGCTTCTTATGATCGATGACGTCAAAAATCAGGAAATTTAGAAGCTTTGTAGGCGACATTTCTATAACATTTAATAATGGCAATCGTAAAACATGTTTTTAACGCAATTGCGAACGCACTACGGCCCTTCTTTTTGAAATACCAAAAATCAGAGTTCGGTGAGATGTCCCTTCCTAGATTTGTGTCCTCTCTTTGGCGGCGCTCGAGCAGATCGGCGTGTCGGCGAAGAAACCGGTTTTTTCCCGCGCCGGCTCCCTTCTATCCCGCCAGCTCGCCTCCTCCTCGCATCGGGTCAGCGGAGGTCCGAGAGAAAGTCGAGTCGCAGGAGACCGCAAAATTTGACTGACTGCGCTGCCGGGGACCGCGCGGGAACTTCAAATTCAGCATTTGGAAATTGTTTTTTTAATTCACAAATACTGAATTCCCAAGTTTCGAATTTTGAGAGTAATGTCCCGGCACCGTTTTCAATCGTTTCGGATAATAAAAAAAAATATGATTTTGATGTGTCAGTGCCCCTTTAAGGCGTTGCACCGGACAGACAGAGCTTGTGGGTTCAATTACCGCTCCTGGGCATTCCCCCATCTCCCGACCCAGTGACCTTGCCCGCAAGGGCTCTTCTGAGTCTTCTCACCCCCGCTCGGGGGACGGCGACTTGCTCTGCGCTATGCCATGCTCTGCGGTTAGCGGGGTTCGTGACACAGAGCACAAAGACCGATGCCGCCTTCCGAAAACTCGTCGAAGCTGGATGAGACATCCGGGGAGCCCCTAATTGGAAAGCACCAAGGCCGGCGGGGTCTAAAAGCTATTACCTCTCGAAGGGGATCTTTCCCGCCATCCCTACACAGGGGAAGAGAGGAGATCTCCATGATAGTGTATGCAGGCCGCAGGCGCCGGCTTTTACTTTTTCGCCCCATGGTCTTGGAGTTGCCGCGTCGTCCGCGGTTTCCTGACACTTTGCTTTACTTCGTAATTTTTTTCTGGAATTTCACGGACGAAGGTTGTGCCGCAATCCGGTGGGTAATCTGCACTTTGGCGCAGCCCGGCACGACGAAGCTCGCAGAGGCGTGGGAGCACCTGAGGTCGGTTGCTTGCGATGGATTCTGTCTCGACGTGGCCGCGGTGCGCCAGAGGCGGTGGTTGTTAGCTTCAGACGCTGTCGCGTCACGGACGGTCGACGCACTGGGGTATTCCGGCAGAGGAAGACCGCACAGAGTAGCATCACAGAAGCAGGCGACGTTCCGTGTCCAGACGGGACTTCCCCTTTACCGCGGTGCCCGAGGTTACGCCCGGAGCCGATAGGAAGAGCGGGTTGCGCCCTCGAACCTCCCAAGTCGACTGCCGCGCCGTTTCCCAGTTTCAACCGAACGGTGCTCTTTGCTATAAAGTAAACAAAACACACCCGCTCCCCTACAATCGCGACACACTCGCACACACACACACACACAAAAAAAAAGACCGTCACTGCGGCGAAGACACTCGTTGCCCCCAGCTCCAAACAAAGTCAATACCAAAAACGCTCAACTGGGGCATCTGGCAAACTCGTTTCCGGATTCTAAGAAGTGGCAGCCGCAGCGCCCAAGCATCGAGCGAGAGCGTCCCCCGAACGGGAGTCGCAGAGGCCATAAACAAGTCAAGTTAGGGTCCCAGTCGGGACCGGCGAGGTGCTAACTAGCGCAAACCAGGGAGTGCCACACCAGCCGCGGCGAGTCGGCGGTCACATGGCCCCGCAGGCAGCCGACGCGGCGCCCTTTACAATACGCGTGGCCCGGCGGGACCAGGCCGGTTTTTGTGACAGGAAAACACGCCGGAAAAAGAAGATTCAATCGCCACACGTCGACGATACAATACGCGAAATCCCACATGTGAAATAAGGAAACAATGCGAAAGATCCTTGCTTTTTTCAGTATGTCAAAATGGTGAAAAAGGAGGCAGGAGAACGGGCTGGTACGGGCTGGAAGCGGTCTCCAGCTCTCAAGTGCCCCCCCCCCCGAATATCGGGGGGGGGGGGTTCTGACCCCCAAACTGCCCCCCCCTGGCTACGCCACTGCGCGCACCAATTGCCAGAGAGATCGACGGTCACGTTGGCCACAAAATCGTTTAAAATTTTTATGACTAGGCTTCACAAATATTGCAACGCGCCCCTCCTATTATTTAGACTCCTTGACGTTAGCCATAAATCGCTACCTGTTGCAGTCGTGGAACAGATTTGTCGCGGCTATTTCTCGCAGCAGCAAGATGTAATCCACCCTTCAGAACCACGATCGCGAAGCACACAGACCGGTTTCCCAGCCCTTATCCCGCCAAGGCTGGTCTCACGAGACCCACGCTAGCACGCCGCGCTACGCACCTCGCTATTTTGGTCCGATAGCGCGCCTCTGCTAGCCTCCGCAGCTCCGCAGTGTTTCCACTAGCAGCGCGCATTCGCAGTAGCGTCGTCGCTCTAGCGTAAGCGTAGCGGGAGAGCCAAAACGATTTACTAAAACACAATATCTTCGTCGCTGAAGATTTTCTTTTCCCGTCGGGACGGCAAAAACGGTCTTCTTTCGCAATGCTTTTTGTGCAATCCTTAGCACTGCATGATGGCATCGCGTTGTCGTCAAGGTCCTGGTAAAAAAGAAAAAAAAAGAAAAAAAGAAAACGGCCGAACCGTAAGCAAAGGAGCCACCGCTACGCCTCGCCCAGTGATGGCGTTGGTTTCTAGCAGACCAGCGAATCGCGGACCAGCGAATCACGCGGGGTCATAAGAACGCAACGGTCACGTGTCGCCCCCGATCCAATTGAAGCGAGGGAAAAAAGAACTTTTTGAGAGGGAAAGGGCACGGGTTAGGAGGAAGTTCTCTTCCCCATTTCAGATAATGATTTGCGTTACCTTTCAGTCTCGGTGGACTCTAACTTCCCAGGTAAGAGTGAGTTTCCCAACCCCAGAAGGCAACGCGCTGCCTTTCCTCGCCTCCATCTTTTCTTCGGCTACATCATGACACAAGAGAGCAAGGAATCTCCATCCGTCCGTTGTTTCCAACAGCGTGTCCCATAATGCCTCTCCGCGCCTGTCTGCTCCCGCAGGCGGTCGTTGATACACCTGCCTGCCAGTCCGGCCTATGCATTTTCCACCGCAGGTGAACGGGATAGAGTAGACCCTCTCTTGTTTACAGCGGACGAACTGATGCCCGCGCATCTTAGAGCAGGTCTTATTTAGGGGAGTGCAATTAGCCATTTTGTTAACTGAGTTTGAATTTGCAGCGGAACGCCACCCCTACTTCGAATCTAGACGCGAGCGCTTTTAGCCGATGCGCTGTGTTGTGTATATAAGCAATGACGGTCACTTTTCCCTTCCCTTGCCTGGGTGCCGGTGTTGGAGTAGGAGGGGCGAAACTTATCCTCTTGAGCGAGTTGTCCAGCAAGTTGTCGGGAAAGCCGGCCTTCCTCAAACTCCGCGTCTGCAGCCGGACACTATTCTCCGCATAACGGGGGCAGGATCTAGAACGCGCTGACGTCATAAGGGACCTGACAAGCCCTGGTTTAATTAACGGTCTTAGAGTGAGCGCTAGCGAAATGCGGAACTGGCTTCTTCTGTCCTTTGCCTAAACTCCCAGCAGATTCCCCCGGGATGGATCGCCAAACGAAGGTCTAAGTACCGGTCTAAGAATTGGAGAGTTCCGTCGGAGGTGTCCTCCTTTTTAAAGACGAGGCCTGCGGGACCCGACGAGAAGGCCTGCAGGATAGTCTCAGGGTCTGTCTGCTCTTCATGCATGATTAGGTAGTCATCTACATAACGGTACGGCCAGCAGCCCGGCGCGGAATCATTGAGTCGCTCCCTGATTCCCCGATTTACGTACGTGAGAAATAAATTGAGCATAGTTGCAAACTAGAGACTGGGGGGGGGGGGGGGTAACGAACAAAAGACAAAACACTGAACAAAACAGACGAAGTCTCAAACGAAAAAAAAATTGGCTTGCTTTGTACTGTTTATACAGCCTTGAGCTGAGACGGGTTAGCCCTATGGTGCCTACATGTTTTTGCTCAGCTTTAGAGTGGCGCTAGCTTCTTGTTACCCTTTCAGATATACTCTCCCACCGCCAATTTTTTCCACTTCTTATTTCGCTAAACGTAAAGAACGTTGAATTCCTGTAGTCTCAAAACACCGGCAACACTGTGAGACCACTTCCGTTTCCCTTCACGAGAGGAGTCGGAGACTCAGCAGGATGGCGGTCGTGGTGGCTGTCGCTCTCTTTATTCGGGTGTTTCATATTTGGAAGTTGCGAGCAGGAAGTGTGCGTTGCTTTTAACGAAACGCGAGTTCCCGCGACAAAATAAAACGCATCAGAGCGGCATCGGACGCCGGAGCCTCGCCGTTGGAACTAGAGCGGTGGGCGCTCAATAGCGCTGACGACAATTAGCGGCGTAGTGCGAGCACAGGACCGGCGAGTGTAACGAAATGGTCGACGAAAACAGCGCAGGTTGTCATGGTGACGAGGTAGGCAACACCGGTTTGTCGGCAACAGGTATCAAAAACGTTGTCGCCACCCTAAACAGCGGAGCGGCGGAAACATGTAGGCACCCTAGTTAGCCCACTCGGCCACTTCCTCAGCTAAAAACTTCATTTCACAGGACAAACTTATATGTCACTCGCTGCCCTTTGTCCCCCTCTTTTCTTGGGTTTACTACAGTTGATCGAATGCCAATTCATCGAAGCACGTTTTAGAGAACGGGCTCGTTTTATCGAAGCACGGTTTAGAGAAAGAAGAGACTCAGTTTAGAGAAACGCCGTTTATCGAAAAGGCCGTTTATCGAAAACGCCGTTTATCGAAAAAATTCATACTCCGGCAGTACTCACTTTTTAACTTAAATCATAGCCTATTATACCGGATGTTTCTGCAAATAATTTCAGAAAGCCTTAAAACTTGGGTGGTTACGGAAATAATAATCTCTTTTTGGGAACTAACTACAAGCCAAGCGAACATAAAAAATTACACACAAAAAAAATACTAATTATAGTCCGTCGCAACTCAAGAAGGTAGGGCGAGAGTAAGACGGGCCAGGGAGGAGGAAGCAGACGGAACGCTAAAGAGTGAAGGAGGCTTCCCCTCTCTTCTTCAGCGTTCTGTCTGCTTTCTCCTCCCCGGCCCGTTTTACCCTCGCCCTACCTTCTTGAGTTGCAACGGATTATAGCAAGCTATTTTTTTTCAATTGACTCTTTAATTAGTGAGATTAAAGGGAAGCTGAAACACTTCTTGAAAAAAAAAAAAACGAGATAGAGGTGAATTTTGTCGTATTTGTATCTCGTGAATCTTAATATCATGTTCGTTTTCCCCGAAGATGTAACGAAACGCGAGAAAACACGAAAACCTCCAACAAGTCGTGACGCCATACTAGAATATTTGGGCCCCCAAGCACATGTCGCTCCTGTTAGCAGCGCGTGCAATTGCAAGCTTGCCGTATATTTTTGCGCACTGACGCT
>JAZHYW010048757.1:0-58308 GCA_037355805.1 Ixodes ricinus
GGAAGCTATGGTCCCCTGCTGAAAAATAAACGTTGTGTAGGCGCTGCTCGTCGGTCCAGCCATTGTGGCGGGCAACGCGTTCATACTGGTCAATCCAGTCTTCGACGTCTTCGTAGAGTCTCACCGTGGAAGGGGGCAGCCGCCCGCGGTGCGACGGGCAGGTAGATGACGGGAGAAGAGGCGGGGCTTGCAGACCGGATTGGCCATCGTCGTCTTCGTTGGCTTTCGCTTGGTCCTGGGCGGCAGAAGTCCGAATTCCGGTTGTAGGTCTGGGTGCGACGACTCAATCCGGATCTCGGTAGTGCCTTCGTTGGTTTTTCGCGGGCTTGGCGTCGGACTTCGCACCGCGGGCCCTCGGAGGGGTAACGCGGCAGGTGCATGCGCCAGCCCCGCACCTCCACCAAAACGTCACGGGTAGTGACCAAAAGATCAATAAATAAACTGGAAGAAATAAACGCTTAATGTGGCGAATCCCGTGCCCAAAAGTGTAAGGGAAGGGAAGATAATAACAGAGCGTCGCGGGCGTCGTGAAAGCGGCGAAGCAGCAGGATCGAACGCTGAGGCGAAAACTGACTCTGGCCGATTACGCGGAGCCCCTTTTGCAGCACGCGTGGGCTTCTGGAAACATTCGGCGCGCAGAAACATTCTAACCCCAGAACGAGCAACACGGTTCTCCGAAATTACCAGAAATCTAAATTAAGAATGAACAAAAGATGTGTGCGCTGCCAGGGATCGAACCTGGCTTTCTGCGTGGAAGGCACGCGCGATGACCGTTAGGCCACGAGCAGCGCTGCCTCGCTTAGTTAGGCCAGCGCTCGCGGCAATATTACCATATATGACTCAACATCTTTTATTTTTTTTTACCACAGTCGCAAATGTTTTGCTTGAATCTATAGGTTATCAGTTTGGTAGGTCGCCTAAAATGCCCGTCAACGCTACCACTTTGCGTCGCAGTATTAAAAGTCGAATCATGCTGTGCTGTTGAACTTACGAATTAATTATAGTGCATAAAATCATAAAAGTGGAACGTTCTCGCCATACATATATCGCGAAATCTAGTTTACAAAATACGTTTTACAATATACTTATATGATGACGACGCAACTGGGCTAAAAGCACTCATATTTGCAAATGCCAAGGAAGTTTTAGGAGGAATACTAAAACTTCAGACTTTTTCTTTACTTTATGTTTATTGTGTTGCTAGTGTTTCTCGCTAGCTAAATCGAACGCACTGCAAATTAAAAAAAAAATATTGGCCACAAACTTTTTGCGAGACTTAGACGCAGCCGATCCTACAAGCGCGAGAATGTGGTCCTGACCAGTGCTTGCACTATAGGAGCGCGCGTGCTTGGCAAGGACGCTGAAAGCCCGGAGCTAGCTCTTTTAGCTTCTGCTACGCTCACACTTAAAGTAAAACCGAGTATTGTGTTGAGAACATCCCATTTCACCAGAAAACTGAACTGTTTAACATGGTTTGCACGTGACATCATCGCACTATATGCTAGTGGTCAGAGATTTCTTTTTGCTTAGAAAATACATTTCCCTGGTGCACAATGCATGCTGCAGAAGGTTCGCGCTCAGTGCAACAAATGTATTCACAAACAAAATTATTCTTGCTTAGAGCAGCGTCCTGAGGAACGGCGCAAGTGTCTGGCACCGCGAAAACGCGCTTTCTAGCAGGGGTGATTTTGCAAACGAAGTAGTTTTGCTGGATCACGCTGTCTGGTCTGCGCCCAAGATGCGGAGCAGAGGAACCTTTACAACACAGTATGTTTTTAAAACTCCCCCCCCTCCCCTCTTTTCCTTTTCATTTGACGATGCTCCTCCAGAGAATACTTTTTTTATTTCTGAGGTACTCCTTTCTCCGTTTGAGGGTGTTAATTCGAAAATTATATTTGCGTCATTTGTTAACAGTAATACTTCATTTATTTTATTTTGCACCCACAAACTGTGAAGTTTAATTTTAAAAAATGTGAGAATCTGAGCGGCTGACTCTAAGGTCACTAGAATTTTTCTTTTCAGGTATCCCTGCCGCGCAGATTTGTAGTTTTATTTATGGTCAGATTATTAAGCCATATTTAGTTCTTTCAATGCTTCTATTCTCGGGCGCAACTTTCATGAGACAGTTCAGCAACAACGATATCCATGTTTGGCTGCCTCAATGATGTGTACATGTAAAATGGTTCATGCAACAGTTTTTTCACTTTCAGTAAATACCAGTAAGAGATAATCCCTCACATTGATAGCTTGAAAAAACACCCATTAGTTTTCCTTTCTGCTCAATGGCAGACGCAGGAGAAATAAAGGAAATAAAACAGCTTTCCCCTCCTCAACTCGCTATTAGAAAGAGCGGCGATGGGATCTGACGCTAATTGTATTCGCGACTCCAGCGACCTATAGGGGCGCCACCACCAAACAAACATGGCGGCTGAGTCCAGGTCGCGTCGGCTCGGCCGGGCCGCCTGAACGGGTGGCGCATTCAATTTAACAGATTTTCTTTTGTTTAATGCCCAATTTTATAGGTATTTGAACTGAGACGGTTTAGTGTAGCCGGTGCGCATAAACTTGCCGAGCATAGTTTTGTTTTGCTGGTGTTTTTTGTTCTTTTTGATGTCAAACTTTCGTTTCGGAGACCTCGTTGAAAACCGAAACTATGGGCTCCGGAGAAACGGTAATAGATTATAATTAGTTTTGCTCATCTAAGGAAAGCGGCGATGGCTACAGAATTGTTCCACCGCGAGTATCTTTTAGCTAACTCGCATGCCTCGACCATGCGACTTATCTGTCCGAGAAATCGAGCTTTTGTGCGTATCCGCGTTTAAGAAACAGCTCCAGTCGTCTGCTCGGTGAACAATACAGGCTGCAGGAAAATTACGAAAATTAAGCAAGCGCTTCTGAGCCAAGGAGCATGTTAACCCGCTGGCGCTTCACTAAGCAGCTGATACTCGTATTTCAATTCAGGTTTTAGTAGCAATCGAGAAGTAATTTTGACGAGCGGGTTATGTATTATATTACGTACTATGTGCCACGAAAGCGATATTAGTATATTCTTCGGGTTGAAATATGAACTTAGTTGACTAGCTATTAGGTGAACTGCTGAATAAAAGTATATTTGACAGACAGAGAGATACTACTTAAACTTAGCCAAATGGTTCTAGCCGGTAGCACGGAGACGAATGCGGGCAAACTGAGGAGAGTCTTCATCGGAGATTCACTCAGAACATCTCTGCATTGAACTTGACTTCGAATCCTGAACGGAGAAAATGAGTATTTTTTGTGGCCGGTCAACCTGAGCAATGTAGACGTATACTGCTGCTGGCTTCGACGGGGGTATAATATAAATATTGGAGGGGCGATAGATCCTAATGCCGTGACAGCTTCTAACTTTGCGAGACGCGTCCCCCACCTTTTGAAAGCAGATAATTTTCCTCATTAATCATATGCAGCGAGCAGGTTTTCCTGAATCAAGTAATTGCGAAATCAACCCAACTCCTTCAGTGTGGTCCAAAGGTTTTTTCGGCGAAAAGCAGCCAAGATGAATAGCCAACGCACCGGCCGGCGTGGGTGGCTCAAACTTGAAGCTAATCGAGCACAACCAAGCTCTAGAAAAGCAGCCATCGAACCTTTTATTTGACTGCAACATTGGTGTTCCCTCCAGTGAAACACCTCGTCTGTCGTCCTTAGCCCACTGTTCTACATCCTTATACAGAAACCACTTATCAGTTACCAAGTAGTCTGTAGTCGTCACTTTGAATGTGATTCAAGACAGACAAAAAATCAAAACGTTTTTCCATGATTCCTCTCCATCCAAGAAATCGAAAGCACGCGACCGTGTGTTGTGGAGTAAACGGGCTTTCAAACGCGTGATGGAAGGAAACAATCTACTGAGGCTTCACCACACTAATGAACACTCAGGCAAACTTAAAAATTCTTGGACCTTCGTCAAATTACATCGTTCACCACCGCGCGCCGACAACACGTGTCCGCGAAAGCCACCAGAGACGCGGAGGGGTGCGGAGCGACCTGGACCGGCTGGTTCCCGGTTTTCCCGCTTGGCGGCGTCCGTTTTGCTGGAGTCGCGATATTGTTAGATTTCAGCTATTCTCATCTTTGATTGAACATGAGCCAACACGAATGTTTGGCGATGCTGATTTTCAAGAACCCAAGCACTCGACTCAGGCTCATGAGGATGGAGAACGTCACGATGTGACGTGACTTGCGGTGAGAAATGGTGATGGCAAGTCACGTCACGCTGTCAACAACGCTAATACATTGATAGTCCGTTGCAACTTAAGAAGGTAGGGCAAGGGTAAGGAAGGGCGGGGAGGAAGAAGCAGACGGAACGCTGAGAAGAAAGGGGGAAACCTCCTCCTCTCTCCAGCTTCAGCCTGCTTCCTCTTCCCCGGCCTTCCTTTCCCTCGCCCTACCTTCTTGAGTTGCAACGGATTATAGTGACGAACTCAATTTAAGTCGATTTGACGCGGTGAGTGACGCGACTACGTAACAAGGCCACGTGACGTGACATTATTTGGCAGCATATTTTGACACTATGACGTCACGTGACAACGTGACACATGATTAATCGTAGTGTCAATGCAAAAGCGCTACGAAAACCCACAATTTTTCAAACATTACAATTCGGAATATGACAATTTGATCACTACAAAAAATACCGCTGCCAATTTATTATTCTTGAACACTCATTTTGTAATTAAAAAAATCGCCGTGAACCGTTTTGAACCGGTTACCGTTATAATTTTTTTCCGGTTCAGTTCCGGTTCAGTTCCAAGATGGCGGCGAAGATTTCGGTTCGGTTCAGTTCCGGTTCGGCTAAAAATAACGGTTCTGTTCCGGTTTTCGGTTCGGTTCGGTTCCGGTTCGACACTCTGCTGAAGACTCAACCACGGCCGCACAACCTGAGAGGTCTCCTTGACAAGGTGCTGCAAGTGAGCACATATCAGTCGGCATCAATGAAGAGGGGACAGCAGAAGGAGGGAACTGCAAAAGAGAAATACCTAGCAAAGCTGGTGAAGGAAGGACATTGTCCTAGGATTGAGAGCCGTGGGCTTATAATATGGGAGCAAATGCCCATTATGGGGGGTTCGCCCGATGGGATCGTGGTGTTTGAATGTGAATGTTGTCAGGGAAAGCGGGTGCTTCTGGAAGTCAAATGCCCAGAGGTTGTCCAGAATTCATTCTGTCAAAAAACTGGAGAGCCCCAGTACGTCTACTACACGCAGATGCAGGTTTGCATGGGTATCACTGCACTCACAAGTTGTGACTTTTTTGTTTATGTCTCAGACACAGACTACAAGCTGGTTGAAGTGAAGTATAATCATGCTCACTTCGAGGAATGTGTGCATGCTGTACGGTCAATATATGTGGACTATCTTTTCCCTGGGCTAAGGGGTGCATTTAACTAGCTTCCTGTTTTGTTTTTATCCACGGTGTGCTGCAGTACTGTGCAGCCCTCTTGGGCAAATCAGGCATATAAACAATGAGGCACAATTGAAATGAACTTCTTTATTTCTCGTTTTTAGCACACCTTTAGCATGAACATAGCTTTGCGTCATAGCTAACACGCCGTCATCAAGACTACCCATGCACCCATCAAGACTAGGCACACTGATGTCGAGTGTATTTGTCGTGAGCCAATTCATAACAACTGGAGGCTTATTTCTCCAACTATTTACTCATTTATTTAGCATAGGTGCAATCTAGTTGAGGTACTGTCCCATCATTTTCATCTCTTGATGACAGCGCATAAATGACGTAAGGCCAAGCAAAAGCCTCCTGCAATATTCATTGCTGACTACCGCGCCCGATATTGCAGCTACTACGACATATCAGTTCCAAAGCGAGCGGTGCTCGCTCGCAAAGGCACCGCCATGTTTCCCTGCCGTCCTTAATCTGCCGGTCACGTGACCTAAACTTCCCCCTCGTAAGGAAATGTGGTTAACTTTTTACTGCGGTTGAAGTTAACCGGCTTTGAGAAACATTTCATAAGCCTCGCACATAACTGGTCTGAAGTTGCACTGATCCCATCCAGCATACTGAGTTTTCTGTTATACATTTTAATAAACTAGCACCTTTTCCGCACCAAGCCTTCATCACACTGCGAGCACTTTTCCCGAGGTTTGAACACGCATAAATGATAATACAAGCCGCTAATATGCATATTTACTCTATTTACATGTGGCTTCCTTGCCAGCTACAGAAACTTATCTTCTGCAAAGATTGGCGGTGAAAGGTTTACGATACCTGCAAGGAGCTGCATTACATCGTCAAACAGGGGAAGCAGGTGCTTAGGAAAATGATGCTGCAGAATCTTGAACACTTTTAGTCGTTGAATGGCACGTTCCACGTGGACACGTGCACGTGCGATGTCTTGGTTCCTGAGTGCGTCATGTTCAGTCATCTGTTGCTTGTTCCTCAGAAATGGAGGCCGCACAAGCTCGACAAGAGCTTCGTCACAAAGCTTGTCGATAAGGAAGCCCTTGTCGACCATTACCTGCTCGTACGGTGAGCACCTCTCCAGAACTCCAGATTCCTTTGTGATAAAAGAATCTGAAGTCCGTCCCCCAAAAGCACGGCTGACGAACGTAATCATGCCAGTTGGTGCGCACCCAATCAGCACTTTTAGGGTGTAGGTTTTCTTATAATGACTGTACGTCAGTATCCTGGATGCAAGGTCAAGTGGTCGCTGGATGGGGATCTCGGTGCAGTCCAGAACAAGTTTCGTGCGAGGAAACTTTTTAAAGTAAATTGTGAGGTTGTTCTCAATAGACTGGTCGCAGGGAACATACAGAGCTGACCCTAAAACCTTACTCAGGACACAAAGGGACATCTTCACGTTCTCAGACGCCGTTGTTCTATGTATCCTGAAAAGGAACGCTAGGAAACTGATGGTGACATCATGATAGAGCTTCATCAATGTCATGAGCACAGTGTCACCCGAAGAAAGCAGGAAGCTCCTCGAAGAAAGCTTTGCTCGCACAGTATCGAACTCTGTTACAATGTTTCTCATTAGTTGTAGAGATCCAACCCCAGTTAGTGAGGCAAGCTCACTGTCACTCTTAACATCTGCCAAGCGAACGTGGGGCCCTAGCTTCGCCTGCAACATGCTGTCTACTTGAACGCAGGCATCCAGGGTAGGCAATTCCTTTTGGATGTTCGAAAGGCAGTCGTCGGGCCCTACAAAAAAAAAGAAGAAAGAATGTAACAGAAATTCACATTTTCAGTATTTCCTTTTAGTGTGTGTGCAGTCATGACCCGCATGGATGTGAACATCGGATCACCGACCACTCCGTACTGGCAGTGCCATGGAGCAGTGGCCATAGTGCCCTGCAGCTCAATTCCAGAAGCGTCGAATGGCGAACAAGCTACCACGGCCATCGCTTCATGATGCTGCAGGTACGGAGTGATTGATGGTCTTGTGTTCACCTTCATATGTATCATGACTGCACAGCGAGGCTACACAAGATACAGCCGTGTCATATGGTGCCTGCAGGCAGCTTTCTGCGGCCCACAGTGCAACCAAAGTATCTGCCGCTATCCCGGAAACTGTGGAATTTCTTTTTGGAAAGCTGAAACTATCCCATGCTTCACGTCCTCCACTACCCCACCTGATTCCCCATATCGTCCCCGATCCGATAACTGCTCGGAGTACACTGACAGCCTACAGATGCTCAGGAATTTTCCACACCCTTGCATCTCACCATCACCTTGATGCCTTCAGTTCTAATTATCAGCCCCGTTCACCTCAGGAGAGGCTCGCCACCCCGGACGCCGCTAATGCGGTACCGTGGTGCTAGGCCCCATGGCCAATATTCACCAAGCCTCTCCAGACGCCTAACACTTATTTTTTCACCTGGCTCTCGAGTAAGGGCCTCTTTATTTTAATAAAGATTTGTCCTCCTGCCCAAGCGTGAATTTTTCCGCTTGACCAACACTGCTTTGTCATCAAGTTCCGCCAGAATGTTGTGACCCTAAAGGTGAAAACGGCAGAACATGCACAATATGAATACAACAGCATAGGTGGCAACTATACCAAAGCATAGCTTCCCCAAATGTTTCCAGTAATGGAAGACTGCTGGGTTAAGTGTTCGAATGCACAAGGAGCATACTTCGAAGGAAATTTAGAAGTTGGACACCAAAAGTATAACCAATCTTTTTTCAGGCAGTTGCTGGAAATAAAATCTTTTGTAATGCCGAAAGCGCCATAAATTGGGGCATGTGGTGGTCACAAAACTTGCATTGCGTTTCACTGTCGCTGCAGTGACTGCTGGTCTCCGTGCAGTGCTCGTCACAGGTGACAGTGGCCTCGCTGTCCCCATCACAGGAAACGGTCTCGTCGCCGTCACAGGAAACGGTCTCGTCGCTCTCACCTAGGGTAATTTGAGAGGGATAGTTGCAAAACTACTACATTATCTCAAACAAGGAATGTACCAGATGTAAATACAGGTTGCCATTCTCAGATTCAACCCATTCAAATGGGCAAGGAGGCATTTAGCCAAGCTTTCCAACACTTCTGTATTACACAAGAACAGCCTCTGACATGCAAACAGACAGTAACTTGGCGAGCCCTCATTGAGTGCGAGGTAGTGACCTAGTAAAAACTCACAGTCTTGTTGCACATTCTCGAAACCAGTCGGGAGGTGCTGTGTTGACGCTGCAGCACCAGAAGGCAAGCAGCTCGTGTCGGATGCTGCCCTGTTACCTGTTGAATATTTACCAAAACATCAACCAAAATAGTCATTACATTACGTTTTCCTCGAAATGCCAAAATACAGAACACGATGGCAAACGTTATAATGTAGAATGCTGCTAATTAGACTGCATATTGGCATTAAACGTGACAAGTTGCCTTTTTCAGTTAAATTTATCGGTTATTCGAAGGTGCATGGTTCACGATGAAATATCAATGAGTTCTGCACGACGAGGCCTTAGTCATACGCTCATTTGCATTGCTCAATCGAAATAATAGGAATCGCAAAATGATTCACGCAATTGCGTAAATATCACAATATCGTACTGATACTGCTACCTAATATGTTCCAGTGTAAAAGCTAGCCTGGATTAAAATAATGATCAAATGATAGCAGTACCTCTTGGTGGCTTCCGAAGCCTCACGACCCTGTCGTGTGATCCCTTCGGAAGATTCTCTGATGGAACGGCGTTGTGTTTCAAGAACCTCCTCTTGGGCCCTGTTATGAAAAAGGGTGGGAATATTTCGCCGGCAGGCGGCACAACCACTCGGGAAAAAAACTGCCCGGAGTTTCAAACAGCAATAATTATTGTAAAAAAAAAAAATAAATATCGCCAAATGTTTTACAAAAAAAAAAAAAGTTGGTTTAGACGGATTTGAACTTGGGACCTAACGCACATGAGGCGGACAACTTTCCACTGAGCTACTCACGCAACTTCAAATACGCGATTTGACTACTCCTTTTATAAGATGCCCAATGACAACAACCACCGGCATTTTTTTTTTCACTTGGTTTGTTCTGCCGGTTGCCGGAAGGATATACACTACCTATAAAATACAATCTACGGTTTAAACGGATGTCGATGAAAGCGTGATTTACGCGCGTACATACCTCGTCCATTAGCGTAGTTTGCTTGGAAGGCATCGCTTGAAAAGTGGCGACCACACACCACGTCGTGCGCAGTCAACTTCTTCCCGACTCTTAACTTACTTATCCACTGCGATTTCAGTTTCTTTTCGGCAGGAAAGCGATGAAAGCTGATTCCAGACTTTAAAGCATGCGCTGAGCACTGCGGTACGCAACAAGCGCGTACCATATTCCAACAAACCTGCAGGGAACGCGGAAACAACACGGCAGCCAACGGCAGCACACTGGAACGCAGGAGTTGTTTTCCACGCAGGCGGTATTTGTTTTGGTGAACGCAGCGCCCCCTATAGTTCGATCTCCTCGCCAATAGACGAAAGAGCCGGTGCCGATCAGCTTCCAACTGAAGACCTGGACCACTAGACAGCCTGGCCCTCCTCTTCATCGGACTCTGAACTTAAGTACAGATAAAACCTTTCCCACGGTAGCGCTTCTCGTGTGACTTCCTCGGAGCGAGTGGAACTCGGCCTGATCGGGCGGTGACTTTAGTCCGGTAACGGCTGTTTTGGCGTGAAAAGTGCCTCTTTAACGGCTATTCGCGGCGTTACATGTCACGCCGATATTGGCGCAAGAGTCACGGCAACTATTGACGTGACTTCGTGGCGCCATGTAGGCGTTACAATTTTAGTTCGGTAACGGCTATTTTGGCGTGAAAGGTGCCACTTTCAACGGCTACTCGCGGCGTTACATGTCACGCAGATATCTGCAGATACAAAAGTCACGCCAATATTGACGTGACTTTGTGACGCCGTCTAGGCGTTAAAGGGCGGCTGGCACTTTGAGACTTAAATTGACGTAAAAAATGCGACCCCTCGCAACGGCTAATAGCCAATCGGTCGCAATGAAAATTGGTGTTACAATCAAAAATACCGTTGTGTGTATATAACCTTCTAAAAAGCAAGACGGCGGCATTCGATGTCTCATCTGTTCAAAAATGCTACATGCCGGTAAACGCTTTGAACTCGAAATGCGAACCGTAAAGGGACAAATGACTAAGCATTATCCCGCGTAGCTTGCGCTTCTTGAGCAAAAAGACATCACAGTCTCTTGTAATTGCTTTTTGTTTTAATGGCGGTTGGAGCACAAATAAGAAACTATATGCAAAAATCGTATGTCAACTCGAAATAAACGAACAACAGTCGAAAATGATGAATAACTGAGCTTCAAACAGTTGAATGCGGACGTTTAAAAAAGGCGTTTAATCTCATGATTAGGTGACAGTGAGGTACATGATGGGCAGCTTCCTTCTTTATATTTATGAGATGCTTAGCCTTTTGTCTTTAAGGGTGAATAGAATGCAAACATGAAACGGCGTTCTATTTCAGAAGAAGGTGGAGTTTCTGAAGGATGTTGCGGAGCCTCAAATTAATCCAGTGAGGTTCAAAGTTTTCTGCGGGTTTAAGCACAATCTGTAAATTTTAAAAACAGCCAACGCTCACCTAAAAACTCAAGAAGCCCATGGCTTGCAGGCGCGTGACCACAGTATAAGCACCGGCCGAACGGAGATGCAACGTCTCTCACTCCCACTGAGGCCACCTGTCTCTCGCATGAACTCCTGACAGTCGCAACCTTCATGCCGACAATGGCCGCGCACTACGCCACGAATGTCTGCGGACGTGAACATCGCAGCGCAACTTTCCTTCCGGTCCACAAGTTTCGAGGGGCAAAGACAATGGCGAGGCAACCGAATCCGAGTCCGACACCGACACTCCGTTGCGCGCCTCTTCGTGACGAAAAGAAGCCGCGGGCGGCCTAAAAATCGCCGAGTCGCCGACTCTCCCGCCCCCTCCTTCCCCCTGAAAAAGTATAATGGAGAGGTCCCCAACACGTTCCGTCATGTTAGCCGTCGTTAAACCGAGTGTTCTCGCGCCAGACCTTCAAGGTCAACCTTGCCCGGCCCCGGGACCGGCGCTTTGTCGGTTTGTTTTGCTCGTAGCACCTGCTAATGCACGCGTTGCCTCCGGCGAGACCCGAACTTTGAAATTGTACGTTTATTTTTTGTGCGCTCTGAATTCCAGCTGTTACTCTGTTCTATCGGCGTTAGCATTATCAGCGTGACAAACTGCTTGTAGCGCCACCGATGTGAGGAGCTTTTAATGTCACGGCTATAAATGATGTTGTAACACCTGGCGGTTCAGGATGACGTGGAAACGCTGGACTGTCATGGCTACTTTCAGGGTCATTCTCTGTCAGTGCCAAAATCCACCGTATGTCACGCCTAAATGGCGCTGGTAGCCGTTTCGTTAGCCGTTACCGGACTAAGAGGTATGACAGGCGACCCACAACCTCCTCAAAGAAATCAACGCGATGAACCCTTTCGATGCTCTCGACGAAGATGGGTGTCGGTAGCCAGAGCAGGACGCCGTCGAACCCGAAAAGGATTTTACCGTGCGGTCGGCACGCGAGCGAGCGACCTATTGCTCGATATTCCAAGCAAATGACGAGGCCAACATAAGATATTAGGGATCCCACAACACACTGGAGCGAACAATAGATCGAACTGCTGGTCGCGCAGCCCTGGCGAAAAAAAGAGCAAAACACGTTCACAACAGGCAACTGGAAAGAGGTACACGCACTTCGTGGTAGCAAAGCAAGGAGATTTGCGGTGTTAGATTGGCTTGACCGAATACTCGCTGGATTGTTTGAGGTGCTCTGGCAGAGCATATCTAGATGGCGCTGGCAAGTCTTTACGTATCGTTACGTATGTGTTTGCCTTCCGCTATACTAAAGTGCGCGTCCAACGCGCCCGTGACGTTACGCTCGACAGCGCATGTATTGTACGAAGCGACGCAGGTCTTTACGCTATTCTAAAACTCTCTATTATCCTATGCCGCCAACGTTAACCATAGCCACGCGCTAAAATCGGCAAAGTAAAAACAAAACAACGCATTCTTCGAGCTTTAGACATAGTACAGTTTGGCCATTCTCACCACTGCAGGGGTTGGACACGAACCACCACCCTAGTGTCCGCAGAGGCATTGATTGTTGCTGAGCTGATGTCGAGTGTTCACGAAGTTCTCGTGTCCGATTCATGAGCGGCGTCCGACCGTCTTCAAGCGGGTGGTCTTGATCCCCATAATTACGCCGCTAGCTTCAGCGAAGGCAAGACTTGAAAAAAATAGTCCCTCGTTATCCTCGCAATTTCACCGCGACCAAGAAGCTTCTGGATCAGTGGCGGTCCGTGTGAGTATACTCGGGCCAAACCAGGACCAGTACGCCTCGGCAAAGTCAGGAACATTCCAATCTGATATCGTTTCATGACGCGTTCTAGGGATACTGCAACGAAATTTCGGGACTTATTTCTTGGTTTATTCGTGTTCAAGCGAGCAGTATCACATCAGACACACCAATCTCTTCACTGAAAAAGACACGAAAAGAAATTTTAAAACGAATTAAACGACTAGCAAAGAGCACCTGGTGGATGTCGCTAACGCATCGTTTGTAATGGCCGTCTAGGAACCTTGACAGGTAGTGACAATAACTACCTCGCCTCTGGCCACCACGACAGAAGAGGGAAAGGAGGAACTCCTCTCCACGAGGCTCACTTTTGTGAGTCCCAGATGTCGCTATTGTCCCTCTACAAGATTAAAGAAGATTAACCCGTCACTGAAAATTCGTACAAAAGCAGCTTTGGAGTTAGTTCCGGTGGCCCGATCGCTGGCCTGCATCGGCCGCTTTGGTGTCTGGAACGGCTAGGACATTCTTTCGACGTCAGCCTCGCCGCAGCTTTGCCTGTTCCATGAGACAATCTACGTCACAATTGCGGTAGATGATCACGTGTTTCCGCCGGTCTGCTCTCCGAGCGCTCGCCAGGAGTGAGCCATTTATAACGAAAAGCACAGCCATCAGGCTCAAAAGACAAACGTGCGATTGTCATTTATGGATATTGTGTATCATATTCAGCCTATTTCTGAACACAACGGGTATGTCTCAAATCTTGTTGAAGTGTCCCTTGAAGCCGTCAGCCCTGGCAATTTAATGTAGGCTGGACAAGTCAATCATACAATAAGCGCATGGCAGATGGCATCATTAACGACCTGCTGTTCCCATTCTACAGACCAAATGTTCAATATTTTAATTATTATTTCGCGAAAGCTTAACGGTTTTATAAGACTCGACATTAGATCGATTAGCTGTTAGAATATTCGATTAAACGTAGCCGTTTAGTCTGTTTGAAATTCTTAATCGGAGCAGAGCCCCAAAATAAACACCAGCTCCGTTAAAGATGAAAACGTTGGTATCAGTGTTTAATAGTTTGGTGGAAGTGTCATTAATCGCCTAACGATTCACTAAGCCGCTGAAACTACATTTTCAACCGTTTTCTTTTTTAGGACGCTGTAACTGATCATTCCGCTTCGTCGTAAAAGAGGACGGAGTAAATGCTTTCCACCGGGAGGGCAAAGACCGCCAACCGCCTGAGGGAGCACCTGCAGTCGATACATCAAGTCCACTATTTAGCCATTTTTACGATCGCTGCGTGTTCTTTCCCGCCATTGCAGGAGGGAAATTGAAGTGCCTGTTTGTTTACGTTATACGATGTAACTTTCTGGGAGCTGCTCTTTTGTTTTGCGTATCTCATTTGAATAACGAAAAAAAAAGTAGCCGATCTTTGTAGGTTGACAGGTAACGCAATCATTTTAACCCAGTTTTCGGTGAACGGTCGGGAACCTTTACAAATGCAAATTAGAAAACAAAAAACAAAACAAAGAGAACATAAAAACATCAACAACGAGTGTTTGTTCATGGAAACATATATGCTTGTTATTTATCAGAGTAGTGATGAAATGTAGTTCTGCAGTCTAGCGTGCAGTGTTTGCACTACGGAAGCTTTCAAGATTGATGAATGTCGTTCCGTCTTGCGCCCGGGAGCACTAGCGTAAAGCCCTTCTATGCTGGGAAAAGTGGCGCCATTCATTGTTGTGGAAATACTCTAGAAACCTGCCGCGCGCCACTTCTGGGAAGAACTTGGCGCCTGAAATCTAGCTCTGTGCTGCGCTGTGCCGCCATGATCTTACCAATGGCTGCACGTTGCACGTGCTTCGTGCATCGATGCAACTTGCGTTACTTTACAACCTGAAGGGCTTTACACCAGCGTAGCGGCAGCAATAGGTATTTCTGCGTCATATTCTGTCCCAGCAAAAATAAGCTTTTCACTGCGTTGCTGGAGTGGCGGAACTTTCTGCCCAGGTTCATTATATTTTATTTGTTTCAAAATACTTTCAGTCGCTGATGGGACCGTAGTAGGGGTACACTTTCTGGCCATGGACAGAAAAAAGCAACTCACACTATAGTCAGTGAAAACTTTATATAAATCTCAGAACGTGGCCAATTATGTTCACGGTTCATGGTTTGTGATTCGACCTTTGGCGTTCTTGTCTGCTGATGCATGCCGTAATTTTATTGATTGCGAAGGGATATTAAGACGCTCGCCACGTCCTGCGTTTCTTAAGCTTGCAGTTACTATTGCTTGATGATTATGGTAACGTGGTTTATTTACATGAAAAAGGAATGCACTCCGATTCTCTCGATTAAATTCATCCGAGGCGGACGGTAGGGTGGGGGAAGGGGGAGGAAGAGGGAGATGAAGTGGGTGAAAGGATGGGTGACTAGATGTACTGAGTTATTGGTCTGCTATTCGAATTCTTAGAAAGCAGAAACCGGAATCATGATGGTGGTGGTCGGGATGTTTAGCGGGTGGGGCTTGTCCACTCGGTGTGACTTTGAGGGTGGTACTCCCGGGGGAACGGTCACCGAGGTGTAGAGTTTTGAATAAGAAGGAATTCTGAGCAGTCCCAGATCGGGTGCGTGCATGTTGCCGGCACTCGACATTGTGTGCATAGTGGACTAGGACTCGTGTCCCCTGGAAGCATGTAACAAGACAGTGGCACTTCGATTCGGCTCCCAGCAGAAGTATTTGACATAGTGGCCGGGCTGGCATAGACATCCTGTGTAGCAGCCAGCCTTTTTAATCAATGTCAGATTACTTGAGCACAGCGCTATACGAAAGGTTGGGGGCACAATCACTGCTAACTTTGTTTTACAACAAGACCCGGTACTTGAGAACCCAGATCCCCTCGATTTGCTGATGGAAAGCGCCGCTATCATCTCAATCCCCGTGCGGAGTGGAAGTTCGTCTGCTTTTTGCACAGGGGTTGCAATTACTTCAAAAGCCGAGCTGTTATTGGCTGATTGAAAAAAATAGTGGGTAGACCTCAAGGCGTCTAGGATTCAGGTATACCCACTATCATTCAAATCAAAGCCAATCAGAGATCGGCGTCGTTCTGGCGTCACCGCAACCCCTGCGCAAGAACCAGACGACTTTCTCTCCGAATACTGGGTCCGCCAGCGAGTGAAGAGCAATCTGATGATAAGAGGAACAGAAAATACTTCTTTATGTAGATTTTATCAATTAGCGGCACTGATGAACGTTGTCTCATAGTGATTTCCGGACCGTCAAACACACATATGCTTCGTAGACACATCTTCCAGCGTAGTAGAATAAACGAAAAACATGGCGGTACGTTGCCGTCGTTGCCGCTTGTACACTGCGGGACACGATTGAACCCGACCTCCGAGGAAACTCCCGCGGGTCGAATGACTGAAAACACATACAGAAGAAACGCTGAATGTGGGCGGGCTTCGAATGGGAAGATTACAAGCATTCACTCCGGAGTGAGATCCGAGAAACGCTGTCGCGGGAAGACTCGGACGCGGCCAAGACGCTTCGGGCGTTTTAGAATAGGTCGGAGGTGGCAGCACTCCCCTATGCCCCGTAACGTGGACGCTGTCTGCTGATGCAGCCAACCAGCTGCCGGCGCTGCTAGCAGCCTTAGGGCGCGGAGACGCTTCACAATGTTCTCCGCGTTTTCTTTCCTAGATTTCGCCCGGAAAAAAGTAGTTTTTTAGCTGAAACAAGTGTTCGAGTGATCTCGCGAAATGATCCAGACCTACATCAAGTCGGTGAGCGCAAACGCTTTTGATTTACCGAACTCTTTCTGGTTGGCACCCACGAGGGCCGGCCACCATGGGGCCGGCAAGCCCTCGTCAGGCTTAGCAGCCCTAGGTGTGCCGAGTCGGGGAGATCCGAGGAGGGGTCCCTATCGTTTCGTCGAAACCTCGTTTCGTGGAATTACGTTTCGTGGACAACTTTGCATGAATACACATTCCATAGACACATGTTTCGTCGACAGGAACCTTTCGTAGGCACTCGTTACTCGAATTGCACGCTGTAGGGACATTTCATCACCTGTGTATCCCTGGGCTGCGCGTTACCCCCCCCCTCCAACCCCCGCCTGCGTTCACGACCCTTCGCGGCGACAGTCTGCGGCGGCTCATTGCAAAAATGTTAACCCACCTGACCGATTCGTACACACCGCTTCGCGGCGTCAGTCTCATGCAGCTTATTACAGAAAAAAAGCTTATCTGAGCTTCCGATGAAACGATTTGTCGATGAAACATCGCGTGTCGACGATAATAATTGAAAACGAGAGTGTTGTTGAATTGATACCAATACTTGAAAGAATAAAACATCGAGGACGAGGACGGAAACAGAACTTCTTATTCGAAGTCCTGTTTCCGTCCTCGTCCTCGATGTTTTATTTTTTCAAGTGATCGGATGAATTGATCTGTCGGTGAAACGTCGTTCGATGAATTCTGATTGCCACAGGCCTAGTAGGCCGCCTCGCTAAGCCTAGCCTCGTGGAACTTTTGAGTGCGGCATACGCCGGCAAGCTTGACTATGGCTCAAGAACCAAGCAAAAGAGCTGATACCGGAAAGATGATTGGCTGACCCTGAGGAGATGGACCACATCACGCTAGACCCGACGTGGCAGTCACTACCCGATGATAAAGACCTGGAAGACATCTCCGAAAAACAGGGACGCTGGACCCGGCAGCGATTGGGTTCAGGTGCTATATATGAAGAAAGAAGCAAAGCGAGAGCAGCAGACACTCGCTGCTTAAAGGGACACTCAAGTGGTTTTTGAGTTCGTGTTTTGATGATGACAGCTGAATTTAGACGCCCTAAGTATCAATAAAAAACATTAAGTATAGTCATACGGTGATTATTTCTTTAATAAAAATCTAATTGAAGGCCGCCAAACCTCGGATCCATCCGAAAACGAAACCACTCTCATTGGTCCTCGCACGCTTATCAAAAGGATCTCGGGCCAATGGCGTTGGACGACGTTCCGTCGCGCAGTGATCCCGAGGTAGCAGCATCGGCCGAACCTCTTTGTCATTCGAGCTTCGATCATGGCGGAGTGCTCTACGCTCGAGGACCTGACGCCGTTAGAGGTTGAAATTCTTCGGCGGACAGCCGACCTGGGGATGATTTCCTATGACGCCACTCCGACGTGCGATGTGGACGATAGCAGCGCTTCGGAGTCATGTTCGGGTTCCGAGGACGACGAAACGCAGACCTTTTCGGGCGTTTTGCGGTTTGGGCAAGTCCTAACCAAACCAACGTTTGACATTGCAGCGTTACCTCTGGTACTTGATGTCAAGCGATGTCGCCACGTTGACTTTCGCCTCGGGAGGACGGAGGGAAGGCTGGTTCAGACATGTGCAACGAGCGCGTATTTACGACTGCGTCCGTTGCAACCGGAACGACCGCTCAGCGCCGCGCGTACACACACCTGCAACCACTACAACAAGCGCAGCGGGTCGTCAGCCGCCGTCAGCTGTTTCAGCGTCCCCTCTAAAGAGGGGACGCACTGCTACTCAATGCCGTAACAGAATATAGACAGACAGTTTTCTATAGCCACAAGCTTTATTATTATGTTTTCTTGATAGGCTTGCAGGCTACAGTGGATGAAAAAAAGAAATAAAAAGATGCAGTACGCCGTCTTGGACGATCACGACTCTAATACACGACATTACAATAGTACAAATGTCGCCACACGCCTTTTCTACGATTATAAAAGACAATGTAATCTTAGCAGCGATATAGCAACGTAGAAATATGATTTCGTGATCAAATAGACGTTGCGAGCGTTCAGGATTGCTGACACTAATCACTTTTCTCCGGTGATGAAAACGCGTGAACATTCGCATCCTTTATACGGTACGCGCCAGTAATACCTTGAACTTGAGCACACGCATGAAATGCGCCAAATAAGAAATCCAGGCGATGTTCGAGGACACAAATGCTTAGAAAGCACCACTGTAGTCGAAGTAAACAAACACGACGGCACGGGCGTTTCTGCTGTCTTGAGAGTGCCGCCACGACATCGCCGCACGAGTAGGTAGATCTTCCCTTCTAGTACGTGCTGGGTTATCATAGCGACACACGACGAAAATTCACAGACAACGATAGCGCTTTTACGCGGAACGATGAGCTTTCACCACGCCGACCCCGCCAACGATCACCACCGACGCCATGTTCGCTGAGAAGAAGCCGGCCCACGACCGGCATGCAACGCGCGCCACCAGTTCTCCTCGACCTGTGATTGGTCTGCCGCTGCGGTTGTTTCCAACGCAGCGGGGAAAGAAAGGCCGCCAAAATTTTCAAACATACGATAATTTCATTGGTCCTCGCAAGTACAGAAAAGAGTCCGCACGTATTTTATTCCTGCGTGATTAATAGGCGGTTCTGCCTTCTAAAACTGTAGATACTCATTCACTGACACTTCCTTAACGCCATCGCACCAAAAAGTAGCTTCCCCAAAAACCGCTTGAGTCCCCCTTTAAGCGCACGAACGGATCGGGGCGTCAGCACCTCGAGTTAAACCTATCCTGAACAAGCCCCTGCATGCTCCTACCGAGCCTTCCGGAGTTCAAGTACAAGATCGTCGTTAAGCCCAAGAAAGTGGTTGCCCTCAAGAAAAATCAAAGCTCACCTTGGAGAGGCTATACGAGGGGCACTGCAGAAGGAGCTCGAGGCAAGATACGTGAATCGTCTACTTGAAGCGCAGAACATTATCATGTTTCGCACCATGGGTGGGACGGCGTGGTCGTGCTGGCCGTAATCAGGGGTCTTTACTTCTAGGTCGGGTACCTGGAGGTGGAGGCCTACCACGTAGCACCAAACGAGGACACGTGCCCTGGGGTGATCCACGGGGTCCGGACGGAATTCCCGAACGAGGAAATATTGCGGAGGTATACCGGAGCCCCTGGGATGGAGGTTCTCGATGTGAGGAGGCTGGGCAGGTCGCAGTCAGCCGTCATCACCTTCGCCGGGAAGAAAGTTGCATACACGGTAAACTTCGATTAGATGGAGACACCGTGCTTCATCTACAAAAAAGACCAGTGCGGCGTGCCTGAACTGCGGGAAGTCGGCCACAGGGCGGATGTCTGCTCCAAACCCAGGAGATTCGCATGCACGCTCTGTGGAACCGCAAACACAGCGGAGGGACACGCATGTATGTATATCGAAATGTTCCTTGAGTGGCGGAGCCCACCGTACCTACGACAGGTCTTGCCCCCAAAAATTCTTTGAACCAGAGCAACCAAGCAAAGCGCTGAGAAGGAGCCGGAGCAAGCAGCCGAGAGAATCGCAGGTGCGATGGCTCTCCCGGCAGTTTTCGCGCGGCGAGTCAAGGTCGCGCTCGAGGAGCCGTTCGCGCAGCTGACGATGGTCTACGTCACAGATCAGGAATAGTAATCCTCCGACGCGACACAAACGGAACAAGAAGGGGAAGAAAGCCGGAACGCAACCGAAGAACGAGACATGTACCACGGGGAATACGGAGCTAGAAATCGGCAACCAAACCAAGTGGCCAGCTCTCGCACCTGGGACCCACGCGAGCCTGCAAGGAAAGCAGAGGAGCCTCGAGTTGCTACTGCAGGAGCTCAAAGGGGAACTTGGCGAATACAAACAAGCCTACGAAAAGGTCAAAAAAGAAAACGAGAGGCTGAAGCAGTCGACGAAAACTGCGAAGCCAAGAGAACAGCCCTCACAAGTCTCGGCATCTATCGCGGAGGCTATCGCTTGAGCGGTGCAGGAGATCAAGCAAAGTAAACTCAAGTTCCAGAAACACCTCACCAACTAGCTGATACACCTTGCGCAAAGGGTACAGAAAGTGAAGGGACAGAACAGAAACTTGAATTTAAGCAAGAAAGCCTCATAAAGAGTCAATGCGTCAAAAGAAGGAAAGTCGGAGGGTGGTTCCTGGAACTGAAACAATCGTGCACACACTCATGCACAAACCAGAAGTAAAAATGCCGCAATTTCACTGCCGGGGAATGGGGCGCAAGTAGGGAAGCCTAAGCCTACGGGTATCTCAAGAAACCAACCCCCGACGCTGATCATACTACAAGAACCTGGGAAGAAAACTCAAGATTAAGGACTACGTACCTACGAATCGGGCTAAGACGTCGCTACCCTGGTGCATAAACAGTATTCGCCGACCAAGCAGGACGTGTGACAACATTCGAAGCTTTCTGTCCAAGCGACAGGCCACGCTTGCTCTGGTAAACATCAGGTCACATGCACCCCTCCATGGACGGTGATCGGTGGCAAGCGCTGTCCGAGGCTCTTGCACGAACCTGGGACACACTGGAGGGAACTCCCTACGTTGACGTGGCCGGCCCGAAAGAGGGGTGGCCATCATTGCTGGATATCCACAGCGGGCAGAAGAATCGTGAATAAGGCCTCGGTCTACGCACGAACGGCGGAAAAAGCGAAGAGGCAGCCATCGCGCTGTCCATCTTCTGCAATACCAAGGCCACGGTCATGACGGATTCTCAGAAGGCCTGCTGGAACTACGCCCAAGGTTCACTCCGACGACCGGTTACGAGGATCCTGAAGAAAAGTGGACATACAGGGTGTGCACAGTGTGTAAACTCCGGGAGTATTGGACACAGAGAGAACGAGGCGGCTAAAACTGCGGCCCGAGGCCTATTTACTTATCGGTACTCGTCCCTCCTCCCAAATGGATTGACGTGCCCTACAACACCTATGTTGAGACCTACCGACCGCTTCGAAGAAGATACTCACCTCCATGCAAGAGACTCGACAAGGAGGAGGAGCATATATACTAGAGAAGGCTTCACACCAATTCACGCTAACAACACCGGACAAGGCCCACGTCTGGTACCCGATGCACCATCCTTCCCCGTAGTGTCTCTTCTGCTGGTCACCATGGGCGGACTCATACCCCTCACCATGGCCTGCCGGAACATCCCCGGACTGGACCACATAGAAGACACCAAGGAAGAGGAATGGGCAGCCAGACTGCACAGCGATGACTCTGGCAAGCAGAAGATGCTGGTCAAGAGAGCCATGGCGGTCATCAAGGCGCTTGGAGCCCTGGACTCAGCGTCACCCACTCATCTCCTTTGACACTTTTACCTCCCCTTCCCCATCCTACATTTCACATCTCTGACTACCAATAAAACGTTTTGAACAACAATAACAACCAGCTGCCAATGCGCCGAGAAACCGTTGGAGGGAGGGACATCAGAACGCCGAGCTCTGATTCAAAAAATTAGTTGGCAGACTTAAAGCGTGTCTCCAATGCACTCGTCGAACGCCTTCGAATGCGAGAGCCAAACTCCATACGCCGGCGTTTCGCGTTCTAACACGTTCAACGAGTGCAGTGAAGACAAAGGCTACTAATCATACGAACCAGAGCTCGGCGTTCTGACGTCACCGCACACTCTTGGTGGCTTTCGTCTCCTTCTCTCTTTCACTTTCTCGCCGCATAGCTTCCAAAGTGGAACTTCGCTCCCCTGTAGGTGTCACACGCTTCCAATGAAACAAAAAAAAATCAATAAAATATGTTAACCTAAGATTTTCAGTCGGGCTGACAAAACGGACGAAAAACAAATCCCACACATCAACGCTTAAAATTATAACTTAACGAAAATAGAATGGTAATTGGACAAACGTACCAATCAAACTGAAGCATTCCAACTGGCTCTATTAGCTCTATTGCAAGATTAAACACAACTTGAACAGTGAGATTTGCGGACAGAGAGGCAGTTTGATTCTTGACTATGAATACCACTGTTTGAAGGAAACAAGTGAACTTAAAAGTGTCCATAAACATTTAGCTAATAACCTGAATAAGTCCCGTCTGCGCCGGAATTCATGAGCTTGTGACCCCGCTTATACTTTGTGTTTTTGCGCCTGACCGTTATTTAAGCGTCGTCGTTCGCTGGATGCACTCAGTAGCTCCCAGTAATTGGCCAGCTATGAAAGGATACGTTATGAATTATGAGTATTCTATTTGCACAAGATGCGGGCGAACATGGTTGCGTGTAAATATTACTTAAAGTGAAGCTGAAGAGGCCCTTGAATTCAAACAAACAGTAAAAGTTGTAATGTAGACACCTTAAAAATTATGTCCCTTAAGTTTTATTTCTATCTTATTAGTAGGAGAGTCGTAATAGCCAATTAAATATTCGACGTGGACCCGCCCGATGGCGGCGCTCCGACGGTAGGAAAGCGCAGAGTGGAGATAAAAACTAGCAACAGTGACGTCATCAGCGAGCTCAGATGACCCGTGCTCGCCACCAACGTTACTATGATTTTGGTCAGTTGTAGAACTCCCCTCAAACAGGTATTAAAAAAGCGCCTAAGGACACACGACAAATTTGTATGAATTCACTCGGGGCCCTAAAATACCCCGCAAAACACTATAAAGTGCGAATATATATGGCAGTAGATACCGAAAGGGCCCCTACAATTCATTCCCTCACCAAGCGATCTTCAACAGCCTCGATTCGCAAGAAAAACATGGTAAGCCACTGAACTTTGTGAAAGCGTTTCTTGAAGATAGAAAGTACGCAGCTAAAGTAGGCCAGCACATGAGTTTTATAAAGCCCAACAACATAGGGTTGTCCCAAAAATCAGTATTATCATGGACCTTGTTCAAACGCGTAATGACTCCACTACTATGGGAACTCCAGGAAATAGAGGGACTCCACTATACATGCAGATGATGATGCAGATTTCTCTCTGTCAGACCAGCAAGAAATACTACAAAAATGATTAGATCAGACCGATAAATATCTGAAAGAAATCGAACTGATTCCACCACCCGAAAAGACCAGATGAATAATTCAATTCAATTCAATTTTTATTTCAAATCAAGTCATAGAAAATAAAGAGCTGGCCTACAAAAGCAGCATTCTGCTTGTATGTGGGGCCATGCGACCAAATGGAATACATGTTGTTAACCAAAAACGCTCCGCGGCACGAAAAAGAAAATGAAAAGAAAATAATACTGCGTAACAATGAGAAAAGCACAAAATTAGCACAAAAAATAATCTTGAGCTAAAAGGCACTCACCAATGTAAAACTAAAATTGGACGGAAAACGATAGATAAAACGGAAGACCATCAGATACTGGGAATAATGGCCAACGGTAGGGACGACCCAACCAAATGGGTACAAAGAGTAACCAAAACATGAAAACAAGGAACATCACTAACCAGAAAGTTCGCGCACAGACTCGAAGGGGCGGTAGAAAAAGGGGCTCAAACGTTGACTCAAACTGTGCTAATCTCCGAAAATTATGTACGGGCTAAAATTTTACAAGATCATAAAAAAGAAGACACGCCAAAACTGAAGAATTCGCTAAACGACGGGATAAGGTATATTGCAGGGCTACCACGAAACGCAAAGATGAAAGAACTACACAAATGTGTCCTTTTCCCAAGCTTCGAAAACAACGAAAGGAACAATAAGAAACACGCATAATAAAGACGATGAGCGCGAAACCGGGGTGACAAATTATGAATCTGCAAGACCAAGACACGCGCGCACTGGAAGACTTTCCAGAACAGATACTACCACGGAAACGGAAAACGATAGTCCCTGCCACATCCATTCCCCAGAACATGGACCCTGGGCATCAGAAAAGAAGAAGACACTACGGTAGAAAACAAAACGAGGAAATTGAGTTCATCAGTAACGGCCCCGAGGTAGCAATACACTACACGGACACTGCGGTGGGCAACAACAGCGCTGCGATAGCATTTCCTGCTAAACAAAGTTACGTGGGCTTACTTAACATCAGAAGACATTCCGGAAAAAGCCGAAGCGTAGGTCAGTCTGGCTAAAATAGAACACACAGACAGAAATGCCCAAGAAAAGGAAAGAACCACCCTTTTTACAGAGTAGCAAGAGGACATCAGAGCATGTAAGGTGCTCCCTGTGGTAAACCCGACGGTACGAAAAATGCTGAAGATGCCAATAACAGTACAGAAGAACGAAAACAGAACAATACTTCTGCGTTGGTCCCGGAACACGCGGGAATCAAAAGAAATGAGATTGCTAACAAAGTCGCGAAGGGGTATAGTCGTTTCATCCTTTCCGGCAACGCGAACAAATCTCAACAAGATCACCCGAACCCCGTTGCAGCAAACAATTGGACTAACGAATACGACTGAAAAGCCATCGAAAACAAGGTAAACAAGGCAACTAAAGACGCCACCACCAAAAAAAAAGACATCCTGAAGAAAAGGATTTCATTTCCTTTGGACTCAGGAGATACCAAACAGTTCTCCAGAGAAGGGTAAGGACTGGCAGCATCATAACCCCGTACCTTTTTAAGAAATGGGAGACACAAATAAAAGAATACACATAATCCAGAATTAATGTCAAAACAGCCAGTAACGTACCAGAGAAAGGACGCCACCCAACATTGATCACCTTCTATGCGACTGTAAACACGTCAGAAAAGAAAGGGCGAAACACTTGCAACTGTAGACTACCAAGACAAGCCGAAAGATATACAAGCATGAATAAAGCCTAAAACTGCTGAGATCCGTAGTCTCCTATCTGGAGAAAAGAGACCTCAGTAAGACATTTTAATTTTTTCTTCCTTGTCAGGCCATGCCGTTGTAGAACCGCATTTTTCCACAATAAACGTATTTTCATTCATCGAAAGGTTATGCAGTAATCGAGTAAAGATAAAATGTACGTGCTATCTAAGAGAAATGGCCCTTTATAACATTGTCTAAAGTTCTTTTTCTTTCAAATTTATGTAGAAAAAATGATGTGCAAAATCATGTGTTCTAAAGCTACCCGATAGTATGTGCCAGTGTGTTCTCTCGTCGTGAGAAATAACAGTGCTGCACAAGGCGCTCGGTTGACACCAAATACATGCGTGTGAATCAACCTTTAAAGTTTGATCGCTGGAACAGCACTGACAGCGTCCCCGTGTGGCTTGAATGTCCAACAAGACTTCCGGTACATCTCTCGTTAGATATTGTTATTATTAAGGCAGCCCCGTGGTGCCACTCTGAAACTGCATTGAGCGGTGTGACCCTGATAAAATATCTACTAAAGCTTCTGAGGGCCCCTCTGTGGCGAACAGCATTCGAAAGTTGTGAGTGCACCGCGCTACGTTCTCCGTCGAGCGAAAGGAAAAACCGCGCTGCTTCCAAGGAACGAGATCGTTGCATCATGTTGCTCCTCTAAGTGCAGTTCGACGACACACGTCTTCGCGATACGCATACAGAGCGGAACGTTTTCTCGCCCGCGTCCACTGAGTCAAAGATGCGCGCGCGTGTATACATAATTTACCCCCCAGCTGACATTGCGATGGGAGCCATGCCTCGCCGGAGCAGTCTGTCTTTTGCAACGTGATCACGCTCCCGCCTATACCCATGCCCAGAAACCGGAGTCACGTGATAAGAGAGAGGCGGTTGATTGGTTCGGCGAGGGCGTAGCTCCCACCGTACTGTCAGCTTAGGGAATGAACAGAGTATGGAAGGTAAACCTAATTCGGAACAGCACTCATAAATCCTACGCGCTGCTCGCTGACACGGTATGCAGCAAATTGCCACCTTGTCGTACAAGCTCGAGCTTCCTTCGTCACGAGGAAGTTACGATTTGATGTGGCGCGCAGTCTTGGCCACACTTTTACTCAGCGATCCCGGCGAATTCTAAGGCCCAAGTGCTCTAACCGCGTTCGCTTTCCATTCAACATTCGTAAAAAACGAACGACAACATAACTTAGGATAAATAGTTGCATGAGTACAGTCATCTTTCTGATTTCTTTCGGTTATTCTTTAAAACCATCCCAGAAATTAGTGCCATCGTATGCTTGCGCCATCCCTTGGCGGATTACGGCAGGGCTCCCATAAAAGCCCATGCATTTCATATACAAATATGGCCACAACGTCGAAACGTTACGCACCGGACAATTTTCCATGCTAATAATGTATATCTATAATATACCGCTATTTTCGTGCAAAATTTTAAGATGATGACGTGTAAACTGCAGGTTCCTCAGTCGAATAAACTTTTTGATGTATTGCCACTACAAATAGTATCCAAGTTAATCGACGTCTACAGTTTATTCTTGCGTATAAACAAGTCACTATGATTGTAAAACTAAAGAGGATCCCTCCCCAAAAATACGGCAAAGTCTGTAGTCTAAGATGCGTATTACATCTGTAGGAAAATATATTTCGGAGGCAACTCGCTCCAATTTTCGCGAAACAACAAAGTTCAAACGAGCACAATTTAAAAATAAAGAAAAATTACAAGATTCACCATTCGTCTTCAGTGAACCACAAGAATCGCTAATGTGCTGGGTACATTTTGTTTTTTCTTCAAATTATTTTCTCGGGTTCCTGAGACCAATTTGCCAAATAATGCGGATTCATTCTCGTTTAGATGTTTACGATCAATTCCAGTGTTCTACTACTAACATAAATAAGCTAGAAAACAGAAGCAACTGTTTGTATTATGATAAAATAAAATTATAAAAAAATGTTTTAAAATATTTTTGTTATTATTATTGTTATGTGATTATAACAGTTAATTTTTGTATCATAAGGAATGGAAAGACTGCGGTGAATAAACGGTTTATGAGAGGATGATCCTTATTGTGAACTTAACATTCCAATGCGAAAAGTAATATTTAGGTACGCACTAAATATTTAAATTAAATTAATTATTCCAATCGCCCTGAACACACACACACACACACACAAAAAAACCTCATAGAAATCGAGAAAACAGCGCATTGGAATATTTGACTTGATATCACATTCTTCGTTGAGGGCTGAAGCCCGAGATTTTGCAATAGCAGAAGCTTGTATTCGGCGGCCTTAGGGTTCGTATTTCGTAACATATTAAAAATTCGGCCGATCTCAAAACGTTCCTGGATAAGGCGCGGGTGCCCGAATTGGAAATGATTAACGAATACCTGAAAAGAGTCGAACCATGTATACTTCAAGACAAGCTTTGGCAAATATGGCAAATTTTAGAGGATTTGCAATAGCAGCAGCTTGTAGTCAAGAGCTCTAAATTATGTATTTCGTCAACAGTTAAGAACTCAGCCAATCTCAAAAAGTTCCTGGATGAGGCGCGATTTCCCGAATTCGGAGTGAAGAACGAATGCCTGAAAATAGTCTAACCATGTCCACTTCAAGAACATTTTTTTCTTCGCTGTAAATCTGTTTTATGACAATCTATTTCCATCTAGGCTGTTTAAAAAAAAAAACGAATTTTTTCCATGGCATTTGTCTTTTAATAGAAAGGTTAACTATTTATTAGAATACTCAGCACGCAATCCATAGATCTAGAATGGCCGAAAGTGTGATAAGTTTTACCTTATTAAATATGTATTCGCCGAATTTGAATAATGCATTGAATTGGAATTTTTATGCTTAAACAAACTTAACGTTTTTTGTTTCAGGTTGATCGCAGATGAAGCTTGTACCAATGGTGACTTAAGGTGAAAAGGCGCTACTTAAGTAAAAGCCCACTTAAATTTAAGTACTGTCTGAGTTCTAACTCCGGCCAACATCTCCATGATTGCAACGAACACACAAACTACCAATCAGTGCCAAAATTACCGAGAAAAAAAAAGTTTGAGAGACTAGCTGCACGCGGAAACATTTTCTTCTGTCGTCGACTGATTCGAATCGGCCAAATTGATCTCAACCTGAAGAAGTAGGTTAAACGCTTTGACGCCTTGCACTACACGTTCCCGTGGAAGTGTTCGGCGGAACAATTTGAGCGTGCACACGAATTAGCGGAGGGCATGTCCTCGGGAGAAATCGAAGACACTAAGCGCTCCACATTCCGAGAACTCGTCCCCAAATGAGTGGACAGGACGGATCTGCGGAACTAGACGACGTCGATGGGTGATTTCATCGCGCGTCCGTAGCCCTCATTATGGTCGGTCATACTCTAATTGAGCCAAGGCAAGGCTCGACGCAGGAACGAGGAATAATTGCCGTAGACACTTTTTGCTGCTGCTCATGCCAAAGAGAATTTGAAATTGCCGAGGTTCGCTCTCAGATTAGACGGGCAGCCGACATACCAGAGTATTTTTTTTTAAATATTGCATATGCTTGTCAGCGCATTGTGCTTGAAGAATGGAATATCTTTTGTAGGGTATTATCGTCTAATTTTGATGATTAGACTCATTATTCCAATACTCTCGTATGTATTTACACATGGCAGCGCAGCGATATGATTCACCGCTTGGACAATAACGGCCGCTGACTTGAATAGCTTTACTTCAAGTCAGAGCATGGAGAAAGTTTGAAACGAGAATGAAAAAGAAGAGAGAGGTTCTAAATGTTTTTTTCCCGAAATAAAAATTATAGATAGTCTTCTACCATTCCTTATGAAAGAAATGTCATGTGGCATACATGAGAGAATCAAATGTGGTGACTGTGACCCGCTGGAATGTCTGACGGTATGTCGCATCCGGTTTTATAAACTAAATAGCCAATTAAAGCTTTAACGATAATAATCCCTGGAGAAAGGGAAAAAAGGGGACAAAGGACAAACATAAATTTCCAAACACAGCTAGGTGACTGATGTGCGTCCTTTGTCCCCCTTGTTCCCCTTCTCCAGGGATTATTATCGACATTCTTTTCCAGCTCGCTTGCACCTTTGCATTAATTGCGTTATCATCATAAAGCTTTAGTTTTTTTTAGTTACATTCTGCAGTAACTCGGAAAATTCGAAGCATTCTTTTGATCAAGTCTCTTCAATATTCTCGGTAAAATAGAGCAATTTTATAAGAATACGAACCTCAGCGACTTAGTGATTGTGAATTATTTTAGTGATCGTTTACCTTTCTATAGAAGCAATTATTTTAGATAGAGTTCAAAGCCTCATCCAAACGTGTAACTACAATATTTAAAGCCATCAAGGGTTCTCTGTGCGCCTTTAACAAAAGGAAGCACGTGCTGGCTATACCAGAAAACGTCCTTACTAGAGGTCCTTGTTTGCAGTCATGTCAAAAGTTCACTGCATCACTCCTAAAATGTCTCATCCAAGTTCTCGGCTCATTTCCTAAAACATATGCTGTCGACCACTTGTTAAGCACTAGGTATACTCAATGAATCATTCATATTCCTCTCCTACGAAACAGTGGTTCGGGTTATGCAACTTTCTTGAGTTAACACAGATCACCTGAAACCAGAAGACGCCACAATTGATGAGAAACACTAACCACACAAGGATTCCACCTGCAAACTCACAAAATGCTGAATTTAGGTACTTGTAGTACTAGGATGTTATGTCTAGGAGCGGTAGCAAGACAAGCGTGAAATAGAAAATGGTTCAATGTCATCCAGAATCAGGATCCGCGGGATGGTCCTTGGGGCCACAGTCAGTGTTATTGTCTTTCCGTTCTTGACATTGCACACAGCGTTTTTAAGCGGACCTTCCATTGCTAAACAAGCAAAAAAAAAAAAAAAAGCTTGGTTTTGGCATTTAGAAAGATTAATCGAGCAGGTCAATTTTATTCTTGGAAAATTTAGGCCCAGTTCTTTTACTATAAAAAATCATATTTTTCGCCCGCAATGGCGAAGAAACGAAAGCGATAGCTGTAGCACGGTCGCACAATGCGGGTGAAATGTTGCCGTCACGTACCTGAGGACGGAGTTACGACGTGGTTAATACTCATAGCCGTCGTGGTTAAAGGAGCTGTGCAACAATTTCACTGCTTTGCTTAAATAATTTGGGGGTTGGTGTCTCGACCTTTCTGAAGTGGAGATTAAAAAACCGCTTTTGCCTTCATATCCTAGTTTTTATTTAACAAATTAACAAAGGTTGAGGTTTTCGGCACCTCTCAACTCCGTCATCATCCTCTGAGTCACGTGCGCTGTGACCTGAAAGGGGACGCGCGGGGTTCCGGTGAAGCGCTCTTTCTCTAGAGCCATCGGTGAGCAGCGAGAACTCACCCGCTCGCGACCACGTGACCACGTGCTTGCGCAGCGCAGCACGATCCAACAAGGCGAGAAGAGGAAAGTATCGCCCGGGTCCGGCCATCCCCGTCCTGCTCTGCCCCCGTCCTCCTCTAGAGTGCCTTCACACAAGCGCGCGCTTTTGCTTGAGTGGTGACATCTCAGCCATTTTTCCGCCCAATCGTTTTTTTATGCATTTTGAAGTGCGCGCAATCCGGTGTCACTCAGCTCGAACGCGTAGCTTTGGCTAATGCATAGACGCCATTTTAGCGCCCAGGTCACGCACCGAGGGCGCGAGATGTCGCGAGCTGACAAATTCAGTGCAACAATGGATGTCTTCACCCTGAGACAGACAGACATGTAGGCACCCTATCCTCCTCCGGCTTGTGGCGGCTGTTCGCGGTAGCAGATAGAACTGACGGTTTTGTTGACCTCGGATAGATGGCGGCACTGAAACCACGTGTAATAAAAGTTTTGTCGATGATACCAGGTTTTTGACGCGTTTATATTTACGTTGGAACGACAAGAATTATAAAAAAATTACCTTTTATCGAGCAGGTATTGGGACAACTAGCTATCTTTTCACAAGTCCCCCATTGACGTCACGCCGCGTGTTTCTCATGGCCGCCACTCGCGGCTGCAGGTCGGGAAATATTCTAATTTTTGCCTCGCGAATACGCGGCGGAATAGCAACACTTCGAAGGAATGAGGTGCGTTTTCTCTCTTTCGTGACAAGGCAAACAATGTCAAAAGTAGAATATGCAAATTCTTTCAAGGTTAAAATCGTTGCACAGCTCCTTTAACGTCGTGGATGCCATTGACGACTGTCACCCGTGAACCGTAAAGTGGGTAAGCGCGGTGAATTTCTCTAGAACCACCCAGCATTGCGCACAAAAACTGGATATTGACAAAGTGGGATTTCGCGTAACGCGAGTAATGTTGGAAAACACGTCTTTCAAGCAGACGACACGACGAATTTCCCTTCGTTGCGCAATTCTTGGTTGGACGTCAGGGCTGCCCTCTTCGCGCTTTGAGCGCGGCACGGCGTACGGAAAGTCCCGACTTCTCTCTCATCGCGGCAAGAGGGAAGACAAGAAGGGTTCTTCAAATTTTCCCGCCCGCACCGCGACGACAAGCGACGAGGACGAAATCTCTGCAAAGTGTCGCCCATAAAGCTATTGCCTTAAAATAACAAAAAAGAAAGCTTGACATAGTTAAGGTTAAGCGTGTTCACAGGCGACCGAGTTATTGACGCTATTTACTTCCGGCGCAATCTTCCGATAGGCGCAGCGAGCCGACAATAGAGTGCGTCGTCTGCTTGATGCGTCTGTTGGGAGATGGCGCCATAAGCAAATGGCGTCGCTAACTCGGTAGTCTGCGAACGCGGCCAACTTTGACACTTCGGCAAGTGTTTTCGCTCTTATTTTTTCACAGGAGGAGAACTGCGTCTTGAAGCTTCACACTGCAGAACGGACCTGCTCAGTGCACATTCGGTTAAAGGTTAAGCTTTCTATCGGAGGCGCCGATTTTTTCGGCTCGTTTTACAGCGGAATGTTCGCTTGGGACACTCTATATATCTGGGTAGTATAAGGCCACTTTATGAAGTACACAATCAAATGTTCTGTGATGGTAGGCTCTGAATACTGGAATGGCCTAGCCATCTGGAGCGCCACTGTCATCAATCTTGTTTACTGTGAAAATGATGTATCTAAACTGTTTAAGAATTTGTACAATTTCTTTTGCTTCGTTTATTTACACATTTGATGTATTCCCACACACCTTTTGAGAGTAAAATCGATCGATGAATAAACGCACAAATACCCAAATAACAAAAACAAATAAATAAATTGAAAAATATACTATTTGTAAAGAAAAATAGAAAAGAATAGAGCTTATTCGCGCGAAATAATATACACAAAAAGGTGCTGGACTACGAAAACAGACCCAACTGCTTGTGTGTAAGGCCAGACAACCAGCAGAAACACATATACATACAAAAAATAAACATTATTCAATGCCAGCAATTCGTTAGTTACAAAGATAAACTAGACTACAATGAACAGAACAAAGCGTTCTCGAGTAAACATATGAAGTAATTAGGGACAAATAAAAAATACAACATTAAACAATGTAACGATCAGTCCTAAAAAAAAAAACATTATTCGATGATAGCGATTTGACAGACAAACCGAACTAGAAAACAAACTCAGTAAAACAATTTTGTGTAAATATACCGCCATCAAAACAAACCTGAGACACATCACAACACAACGGAATGATCAATCTTAAAATAAAACAGCCCCAATATCTTATCGATCAAGTGTGTAAGAGTGTTCGAGGTTTAGACATCTGGCTTCATTTCCTTAATTCTTATTTGAAGATTCTTCCAGAGCCTATAGTATTTAAGACTGTGTTGGCACGTTAAATAACGAAGTAATATAGTGATTTTGATATCATTTCCCATGGCATGTATATATCTATAGACTCGTCTGATATAGACATTTTCAATACAGATTTGTGTTGATTTAAAAATTGCTTGCGCCATGTATGGTGTTGATGTATATACGTAGTCACTGCTTAGTATTTTGTTATATTTTGTTGTTTGCACTTCTTACCTTTCTAATTCTTTATTTATTTGTAATCTTGTTTTACTACTAACGAATGCACCAGTGCTTAGGCTTCGGCTGTTACTGGGCACAATAAATAAAAGTATTATTATTATTAATAGTATTTTATTCTCGGGATTTTGAACTTCTCGGTGCTCCTTAGTTCTGTTTCCTTGTGAACTGTAATTTAAAAAGGTCGTTGTAGTAATTATTGAAAATCATAAAACACTTATAAAAATCATGTAAAATGGAAGGCTGAGCTTTCTCAATTTGTCTTCCGCTTCCAATGCTTCATAACGTGTTTTCGTAAGCTATGTTGTCCACCATCTGTCTTCAACATTTTTCTACAGATTTTAATTTGTGTAACGAACGGTGCTCATATAAACCAACTCCATACCTTAGAAATAAATTTGGCGAAAAGCCTGCTTGAACAGCAGTAACCTAATTTTCTAACTGCACATGCTTCTTATTTTTTGTGCAAATACGCAGATAAAGCGCGGGGTCTTTTGGTTACAAATTCCACACGTCGATTTTAAAACACGTGTTCGTCAGCGTATATACCTAAGAATGTGACACATTTGTCATACGTATATTGTTTACAACTCTTTACATTCCCTACAATGAGTTTTAAATGCACTGTATTGTAGAAGAGCGAAATATACGAATGGATATATGTCCGATTAGTCGTACTACTTCTTATCTCCTTGTAAGGAACGTAGCAATGTGATGTTATCGATTTTTTTAACGTTTCAACATTTCAAACACTTTATGAAAGTATTACAAGCGTAACAAGAACGCAAGATCGGAACGACCCGGGCTAGCCACACTATCTCGCCCCTTTGAAAGCGCGTTTGCATTACCCCGGTTGTCCAAAACCTCGTCAACGGGAAAGGCGTTCGACGGAGAGCCGCTGTGATCGAGTGGCGGGAGGACAGTTCATTAGACTCGGGCGACTTGCATCATGACGCCATTACGCAGGTCACTTTGGATTGGCAGCTGTGCTACGCGGTTCGTTATGCTAATCCACTGGGACGAGGGGTGGTCGGTCATCACGCCTTTGCGTGCTGCAGAGGCGAAGGCCGCTAGACTAGAGTAGAAATACTGACTTGATGCTATCGGCACTGCGAACTGAGTTAACGACGGTCGCGTGCGTATGTGCGTTTCAGCAAATAGTTGTAGAACTGTAGATTTTGTTAACCTTGATAAGGCCCCTATAAGAAGCAGATGACACGTCAGATCATCTTTAAGCTTTCGGTTGAAGTATTACATTTGTAATCTACGTTGAAAATGTAAAACTAAGCTTATCTTGATCATAGTAATCAATATCAGGGTTATGCCTATTATATTCATCATTTATCTTTCTAAGGGCACGCAAAAATGATGGTACGTGGGAGACGACCCTCTACATTTGGAAATCAAAGAAAGAAAAAGCAGGCCAACAAAATGTTTCCACATAGCGCAATGTCACATAGTCGACATTTTATTCCAAAGCCATTAGAATTTCGTATCGCAGCGGAATTAGCCGCGATTCCGGTACACGCTATTGCATGTACCGGATCCTTGGGAGAAGATGTGACAAGGGTCTTCGGCCACATAAATAACCTACGCATCGCAGAAAGCTGAATCTCTATGGGAATATCTGACGCTAGTGGTGGTGACAGAATGCGAAAACTTAAGAACATCACGTTACCTGGATAAAACTAAATAGAAAAAAAGTCGAAAATTCTTTATAGGCTAAAGTTCACCTCGGCCAAATATTCGTAAAAAAAACACATTGTGCGTGCAGTGACATTTATTTCCGTGAACGAACATGTCATCATTAAGCAGAACAATAATGTATTGTTAACTAGTTCTTTCACTCGAATCAACTCCACTGGCGCCCATAATTTCCTTTCTTGGTTTGTCGAATAATATGACTTCAGCAGGATGTCACACGGTGAGGAGATCTAGAGCATCTATTTGCGGCCAATTTTCTCTAAGGGCTTCTAAGAAAATGTCAGGAAGGTGTTGGCAATTACGGCAATTTTAGCGAGATGCTATGATGCACATTCTAGGCCTACCCTGCCGTGAACGTCAGTAAGGTGTAAAAACCGTTTTTTTTTGTAGGGGTGTCTCGAGTTACAAAGCTTCGAAAGAAACGCACTTCTTTCTCTTAGCAGTAAGGCGTTGCTGTGCTCGTTACCAGGACAACCAAACAGGTAGCTGCATCCGTTTTGTGTACAATTGCTCCTTTCGTTGCCTATTTTTTTGTAGAATATCTGGCATCTGTGAGTAGCAACCTTTGTTGTGGTGGTGACTGGATTCTCTGTCAAAATGGTTATAGAAGAACGTAAATCTAGGTAAAGCTTTTGACAATCTGAATAATCTATAGTCTCTTAAATTTGCTCCTATTTTTTACGCAAATTTTACATTTTTAAATTAATATTACTTTAAAGAAGTTTACTTTGGTTCTGATTCTGAAAATGTAAAATGATCTTTCCTGTATGGCTGGCTAAAGGACGCACAATCGTAAGGCTCTCGCCTTTCTGTTTCAACCTTGCAAGCCACCAGGGGTAACATTACTTCACAAATAAAGATTATTATTATTATTATTATTGCTTCCAAGTCACCGCTTCGTTTAAGGGACAGCTTGCATTTTAGATAATTCTCAGCTCGTCCTTTTATAATTTTCACCTAGGCAACAAGTTAGAGAAAACGCGCCATCTTCCCCAAATGGTGCAATTTCACTGCGTGACACAAAAGAACGCACTACTTCCCAATCTATCCTCGCGTGCGATGAGAGAAACCACGGTGTCACGTCATGGGGAGCACACATGTTTTTGTTGAGCCACCGAACGGGAAGTCAACCAAACCCTTCCCTCTCTGCTTCTCCCCTTCGTGTCTGAATCGCACGTTACGAATCGCCCTGTGTCTTGATCGCTCGCCGCGACTACCCGCAACTTCCAGCTACGGAGTCACCGCTCCGGTGGCCACCCTCCGAAACGCCACTTGGGTCATTGATTTCGCTGTGTATACGGTCGGAAAAGAGGAAAACAGTGTTAGTGAGCATGTAAACAAGATAACAAGCAGAGAACTACGCATCGATTTTACTTTACACGTTAGTGGTCTACCGGCACTGCAGAATGATCACCATCTTGACCGCCATGTTAGAGCGATCAGCGCGCCCCCTGTATTCGCGGTAGCTTGCGGTTACGGCAATTCTAATCATTCAAAAGTCGACAATCGTGGAGGAAACGATGTAGGCCCTGAAGACATAACATAACGGGAAACCGTGACGTCACTCAAATGATGGCGTGAGAGCTGAGGGGTACACCGAACTTCGAGTTGTTTAGTTGTTTAAAATAAAAACAAGAGCACGCAACAAAAAATAGTTTTGTGCTTTTCCATTTTATAGGTAACAGTGAACCGCCCAAAATATTTGGCCAGAGCTTGATAACCGTTGCAGTGCCACTTTAAGTTCTTACTGAGATCGCTTATGCCGTAAATTGTAGCTCTGAATACGTAAGGTAATTCTAAGTTGGCAAATCTTCAACCAACAAAGGGACTAAACACCAGTAAGGCGCTACTGATGACGCATTATGTATGCCAATTCGAAGTGTATGTGGCGCGTACTTACCTTTTTCACAAGAATTGATTTTGTCATTGCTTGTTCCGTTCTGTGTAAAACAATTCCCATAAAATTCGAAGGTTTCATTCTGCTTCCTACACGACAAGGGATGACGGTGCAGTGGAAAGGCATTGTTTGTAAACGCAGCTCGCACACGCACTGAAACCTGCGTGATAAATCGTCCCCGCGGCGTGGAATTGCGCTACACACAATAGACACAGACGACTGCTTGGACACCGCATTTTATTCCGCGGAATAAGCATTTACACGACACACCCATTCTGCCAAGGTCTCCGAGAATAATGACTCGGAAAGTTTCACGTTTTCTTTTTTATATATATAAAAGGAGCGTAGCCTCAATTTGATCGTAGCTTCAGTTTGTTTTTTTTTCTCACGAAAATACATTTGGGCGATGTGAAAGCACGACCACACTACGAGAAGTTTGCGGCAATGTTAATGCCCCTTTCGTTCGCTGGCTGTAGAACGGCAACGATAGTTATGCAAATTTATGAGCTGCGGGAAAGCACACCGGAGCGCAGGAGCACGAAATCGGGAACACAAGGCCGTTTCAGACTTGTGTATGTAGGTAAGGTAGATATTGATGTGGAGAAGTGAAAAGTCGTATTCAAGGGAAGCGCCGGCGGTATTTTTCTTATACCCACACTAAACACATTTTTGAAAAACCGAGGTTTCACTCTTGTCGCAACGCTATTTATTATCTCTAAATTAAAAATAGCCGTTGAGAAAGCGGCAACCGAAGGTTGTGACAAAACCCAAATTTATATTTTCCCGCACTCTCCAGTGGGTTGACGTTGCATTTCGTATGACTTGCAAGTCGAGCAGGCAATTTGAAAAATACAAACATTTTGAATATTTCCTTTTGTTTTCGCTGGCGTGAGCGTCCCCGGCATTTATTCACCACAGTAGTCCCTCTTGTAACAAGTCGGGAACAGGCTTATTGCAATATGGATGGATGAATGGATGGATGGATAGATGGATGGTAATGGCTTTATCCTTGATAATGAACGGTAGCTTGCGCCACCTACCCTAGCAGAGGCTGACGTTACGTTTTTACTGTTGCCAGTGGAGCCTCTCAGCCTCTCAGACCAAACAAAAATTTACTACCTTCGCTAAAAAGAAAAGAAGAAGAAACATTGCGATTTACAACTTGGATTACTAGTTCAGATCTGTCTATTACTATGTTGAACTCATTTTAACGCAAATCAGAGACTATAAAAATTTCGTCGGAGCCTTCCTTTAAATCGCATACAAGTGCGCATGCAAGGCGCGTGTCCGAAACAACAGTTCACGAAGCGGCCGTAGCACGCAAGAAAAGTGGCGCTTTAATCAGCTGGTGACGAACATTTGGGGGCCTGAGGGGGTGGGGGAGGTGTGGATACTGCATGTGTAGGGTAGTTGACCTACTAACTATATGCAGCAATGCCGCCATGGATGAAAGAAAAGACAGAAAAACAGAGTTTCGTATTTTTATTTCTGGAAACATCGGATTGGACCAAACTGAGTCCTGCAACGCAGAACGCAGGTAAGAAACAAACAAAATAAGGCTGGAAAAATAATAATCATAATTATATATAAAAATATTTTTTGGAGTTTCGTCTTCAATAAAATTATATTTTAAAACAAAACAACGAGGCTTGTCTCCCATGAAAAACGAAGAATAATTCGCCATGTCAAAAGAAGTTTGTACCAACTTTGAAGGAAACACAAACAAACACAAACAATAAACATAAAAGCGCAGTTTATCATGATTCAATAGTTTGTAGTCAGGATAAACAAAGGCAAAGACAACAACATTACCACGTGCAACAGGCTGCAGGAAATACACGCATACCAGAAGAATAGAGGCACATGCGTGCGCACTGTCAATCTTATGCTGAACTCTTGAAAGCACGTCCACAAGCCCAAGCACAAACAAGAACGTTGTGCCGAAGAACCGGCAATTTTCGTGTTTTTTTATGCAGTGGGCTCAGGTGTTTTCACATTAGAGTTGAAAACTCCATGGAACCTACTCTCGCGTGATCGACGCAGAGCACAATAGAATTCGTTCCCGGGAAAGTGTACTGGTCATTGAGTTCTCGTTTATTTACATTGATAAACTCACAGTATTTAGAACCCAATTAAAAAAACGTATACTAGCCTGATCATGCTGACGAATACCGAGGATAAGAGAATGCGTTGTGAATGAGCCAGGCACGAAGTCACATGACTATGACGTCACACACCATCATGGTGTCATGTGACGTCACGGTGTAACATGACGGCATGGTATCATTAACGTCACGATGCCGAAACGTCACGGTGACGCTACAATGACGTCATTGCGTAACGTGACGGTTCTTCATGACGGTCTTCTTAGACATTTCGATAGATGAAACACATTCTGTATTTCAAGATATATATATATATCTTGGGACTTGGATAAGGTGCTTCCCTAAGTCTTTTCACAGCTTCCTTTTGCCAAGGCTCTCCACGATCACGCATAGGCACTTTAACGGTGGTCTACTTCGATTCGATCGTGTGATGGAGTTGATCAGTATGGAGTGATTGGACATTTTTCGGGCTCTCATCCGCAAAGAGGGGCCGGGAAGGATTGGTTATCTGGCCGTGAATCACAAGAAAGTAAGTCGTCACCCCCTCCCCCCCCCCCCCCAAGCTTTTGTTTCTCTTACTCACAAACAGTGGGTAAACCTCTAATTTTTATTTATACTTTACCAATACTGCATGAACTTCAACAGAAGAGATTCCCGCGAAACGAACCTCATGCAGTCAAAAGAGTTAGGATTAAGTGTTAGGCAGTACTGTCAGTTCCCTAAGCTAGCGGTGACTCTGAGCACACGGAGAGGAGTAGAGCAGAATCAATAGCTACGGGCAACTGTAAGAACGCAATCTGTTAGTCTAATGCCACTTCCATTCGAAGGCGATATATACGAAGCCAGCTTAAGCTAAACGAAGCAACTTTCATCAAAACAGAACGAATAAGTTAGGAGGTGATCGTCCGCGTTGAAGCTACAAACTACTTGGCTCGAGACAATGAAGGGCAACGATAAAATTAAACAAAAAGCGCCGCTCTTTAGCCGTAAAACAGCTGACCCGAATCAGGGCCAGCGAAAGCTAAACATACACTGCCGAAGGATAAATATTTTCACCGAAGTGTATAACAATACTCGTCATTCATGTAACGTTGTGTTCGACATGTCCAAACTGTAAAAGTTTTTGATAACAAGAGGTAAATCTATTCTATTTCACGGAAGTTACAATCATACATTTCTGATTCGTCTCACGTCGAAGTAAAGGCCATTCAGTTTTTTTTTTATAGTTTCAATCAAAAGTGTAATTATTTTAGCTGGCGGTAGGCTGTCTTACAGGTAGAAATAATTCACTTTACATATCGAAAGCGGATGTTCTATCGAAAGCTGCATAAAGGAGGTGCCTTTATGTACGTCTTAGTCCTCCTCATTGGTTACAAAACATCGCCAGCCTTTTTTTATTAAAGTTTTTAAAGTTTGTTTCGCGAAACTGCGTAGCCTTTATACATTCAATTTGCGGCACGTTGTTGCGAGAATATACCATAAGACTTAGCAATTTTCAAAACGCATACATATAGCTGCATTCCATAAACATCCTGGACATCTACTTTCCCGCATAGTACCCCGAAAGTCAATCATCGCGATAGACCCTTTTAAAAATCCGTGTCGCCTGGTATCTGCTGCAAGCGCAAGTACCCGAGCCCGCCATTGCTTGGGCACGTGTCCTGAACATGTATTGGACGCGAGGGCTGCGTCATCATTTGGTGAGAACTCGGACCCAACCACATGCTTCGTTACCCAAGAGATGACGTCCGCCAAGGTTGCTTGGTGGGGTTTTGAAAAGGGTCTTTCACTGAATCGAGCACGGCGAACGAGGAGGCCGTAAAAAATAAAATAAAAGTCTCCACCTGAAACCGAAGTTTGCGATGTTATACACTGAACTTGATATGGACATGAGGAGCTCCGTGGTCAGTCTCACATCGCGAACTTTATTTTCCTTTAATGGCTCGTTTTTTCTTTTTCTTTTACTGGCGCCGTTATTTGCTGGCCTCGCTTAGTGTATTGAAAAGTGAACGTTACTTGGTCAACCCAGTTACGAAACTGTCCATAGACGCTGCTTCCACGAGCAGTACTGCTCCTCTCCAACCCAAGGTTCGCCTCCCGACGTTCGAAGCACCACAGTTTTGGGGACGGCTACTATGGTACCTATAGTGTACTCTCTGGAATACGCAGGTTTCGAAACACAGCGCCTAGATGGCGCTTCACCGCATTCTAAGTAAAAGAGCGTTTGGAAATGCAGCCTGTAGATGGTGCCTCATACACACAGGTTGGTAAAGCCCCTTCATAAAGGCGTTTTTTTTACAAGTACCGCCAACCGTTGTTGTGAAAACGAGAGAGACACGTGCCACGAGCGGGTGCTCTGCCGCCATTCGCTTCCAAGGGCAGCTCATTCTTCAGCGCTTAGTCTGCCGCCCTTTGCTTTCAAGGGCCGCTCGAGACATGGGCCTCGTGCACAGGCGCATTTGACGCTACTTGCAAGAAACGCAAACATATCGAGGGGCTTTACGGGTGGGGACTTGAGAAGGAGAGGGGTGGGGTACCCCTTTCCGCGGAAGTTCCCCAACTGAGTTGACCTCGTAACGTTTATTGTAGTGATGGATTCTCGGAGTGCACTATGGGAAAATAGACGCATGGAGATACTTCGGATGTTCGCAATTCTATGCGCGTCAGGCGTTTGTTGCTTGGGCAAGTAAGTCATAGATGTATGAATTAGCGCCATGTGCCTGCCGAGAGAAGACTCTTCTACGCATGAGCGAAGGTAAATACTTTTATGAGACCGTTGAAAGGGAGGAGTAACGGCTGTACCGCATAGATACAAGGGGGATATGTGTGGCTTGTGGGCATACGCAGTTATAATGATGTATGAAATGGTGAAGCTATTGCGGTCGTGCGATTTTAACACTTTTTGTAACTCGCCTTCTAAAGAGCGAGAAGTTGCAAGAAACTGATATTTGACGGCGCTTAACACTAAACGGAATTATCTCAAAAATAATATTTATAGAAGAAAAAACACAAAAAACTTGACGTTTTGTGTACAAAGCCGTTGGCCTAAATATATTTCAGAAAAGCATAAAAAATGGCTAATATAAAAACGCGGCTGCAGCGTGAACAGCCAAGTGTATTACGCAATTACATCTCAAGGAATGGAACCTCTCTTTGAGTGGGATCATTTCGTATATTAAAAACAGCGAGCATTATGTACTTTAGAGCTCGAAACTTTGGTTGGGTCACCTAAATATTTTTGACGACAAGCACTAAGTTCCTTCTGTAAAAAAATATATTAAATAAAGTTGGCATCCAAAAATATGAAGCTGAGATGTTCCGCTTGGCGAACGATAATATGCTGTCGAAATTATATCTGAAAATGATTATTCCTGATATGCGAATATACGCCAAGCCGGACATGCGATGCACGTCTAATGAACCTATTTTCACCCTAGATATAGTAGATAACCCAAGGCTACACACACGCGCTCATAACACTGCCGGTGCACTTGCTTCCGCGGCCAACCAACGCGGAGTTCAAGTTCGTCTGCTTCTTTTGGAGGGTTTGGGGTAACGTCAGAACTTAGAGCTCTAATTGGCTCTGGTCGAAGGATAGTGGGTAGACCTCAAAGCAAGCTGCCTTGAGGTCTACCCACTATCCTTCAATCAGAGCCAATCAGAGCTCGGCGTTCTGACGTGACCGCAACCCCCTGCAAAAGAAGCAGACGAACTGGCGCTCTGCTACCCCCCCCCTAGAAGGCAAGGCTTGCGCATGACGTCATCATTAGTGGGCGGCCGATCCGCAACCAAGCGGCAAACGACGCGTCCGTCTTGGCGTCACCGCGTGCTGGCATCGTGCTCGTTGTGCGACGCTGCAAGAAGCGCTGGCGGCAGTACTGTCTGTCGCACGCTAGGCGGCGCTGCTTGAATCCTCTAGCGATGACGTTTATTGGGGAAGGCATTGTCTTTTAGGTGGTGCTGGGACAACACACATTCCAAAGCAAGAAGCTAGCTCTCACAGCGTTTGCACCACTACCAGTATGGGGTGAACCGAAGAAAATCTACAAAAAGAACTGCGCAGATCCTTTTCTACTTTTCTGCGTGTTACTTACATTTGGCACGTGCATTCCTCGCCAGTTAAAGTCGCAAGCTCAGGTTATTTAAATATGGTAGACGCACGCTTCGTTATTTTTTTGTTCCAGTTTAATATGTTGTTACTTTTTGCGAATTTTTGTCCGGACTCTGTAAAATGCGGCCACGGCAAAGTATAGCTTTCGCTGCGCAGCGTCGGAGAGATTCTCAGACGGTCAGGCACAACGCGCTAAGACAACAACAACGAGCGAACGAACCCTCGTAATTACGATAGCGACGACGGAATAACTTATGACGCCGTGGTGAGGAGGCGCTTATTTGTCTTTGTAGACGGGAAGGTCGGCGGCGATGAGTTCTCCGTTCTTGGTGGTGGACACGACGCGGACGCGGACCCTGGGGGTCTTGGGCCTCCTCTTGCGGATGATGGACTTCTTGAAGAACTCGACCGGCTTGGGGCGACGGACCTTCTTCACGGCCCGGTAGGGACCGCCCTGGTCGAGGTCTACCACGACCGGGGACGACGCCAGCGCCGAGACCACGGGCGGCAGCGCGACCTGCGGCGACGCTACCAGGGTTCGGGCAACGGGGACCACCGGCGCCACGGCGATCGGAGCGTGGACCGGAACTTGGACCGGGGCGGAGACCGGGGCGTGGACCGGAACGTGGACCGGTGCGGCGAGCGGAGCGGCCACCGGAGCCGCCACTGGAGCGGCGACGGCGAGGCGGCGGAAGCTGTGCCTGTAGACTTGCGGTACCTGCGGGAAGTGTGGGAACGCCGAGCGTTCAGAAGAACGTCACAGCTAAAATGAGACCATATGTGGTGCAGCAACTCAACACCTCCTGGATAACAAGGTCGCGTAATGCTAGATATTTTACGACACCGGGGGCCAGCACAGGGAAACGTATGCTGCGTTCGGCTCCGAGTCGTGTATGTTCATTCAGTGAGAGGACACGGGTAACAACCGAACGCTGTCGGAGCACTAGTGGGTGATCTGAGCTTCGTCATGACCTCTGGTACGGGACGTACGAAATCCAGCATGACGTCATCGTTTTCTAGGAGGCGTTGTGCCGCTACACACATGAACAGCGATCCGGTGCAGTGGTAGCTGACGTAGCATCTGTGTTAGAACATGGGGGAAAGCAACGGACAAGGGAGCAAGAGAAAAAAGCGTATTACATGACACACAAGCTCTGATTCGTACTTCTCTTATACAATAAATAGACAAGGAGAAATACGTTTAGAGAGAAAGGAGTTGGAGTGAAAGGAAAACACACCTATTACTTTCTTAGGGTATACATTTTACTTCGCGAAGATCCTATGGTCTTAGCGCCGACAGGCTTTCAAGTACTGTAAACGACTTATTTTTCGCGGGCTCAATATTTCGCGATTGAGGTCAAAGCTGAACTTTTGAAATAATTCGCGGGTTCTAATTTTCGCCACGCAGTGGATCTCACTATAGATTCCAATGTGTTTACATTTTACCGGAATTGTTCGCGGGACCTATTTTTCGCGAATTGTAGGCGATTCGCGAAATTCGCGAAAAATTAGGTCGTCGACGAAAATTAAGTCGTTTACAGTAATTAGAATGGCCAGAAGCGCGTAGCCACGGGATTTTCCTCTTTGAAATGGGAGGGGTGACTACCGCCATCTGTTGTCGTGGAAATCCGTCGAGATAGCGAAGACAGCCGTCTTTGTTGTTTTGGCTATCCGGCATTTCGGTAGGTCGACGGTGGTCGGTGAGAACCCTCTTTGCTTTTGACGCAGCGCGAAAGCGCGATAGCGAAGAGAGCGCGATGCTGTCCCCAACTTTAGTTCTGTAGGCGCGCTGTCCATTGCAAATGAGCAGAGTAGAATGTTTTCTCCTATCTGACATCCTAAGAAACCCAGGGCATGAACGTAATATAAGCCAATTATTACGTCCATGCCTTTTACCTTGTGATTCGTCCTTCGGTGTCTATAGCGGCCAATGCCGCAATCTCAATGGCTACGTAGCGATAATGAGATGATCGAAACTCGCCACGTCCTTCGTTTCTTAAACTGTCAGTGACTATAGTAAGGTATTTTTTAGCGCAACGTGCCTGCGGTCTTTTGGACGCCGAGGATTTCATATCGCTCGGGGATAAGTTGGCGCGCTGTCTAACGCCCACGAGCGGAGTAGAATGTATCTCACTGGCAAAGTGTGTGAGCACACGATAGGGATGACGTGTACCTGGTGTGAGTAGGCCCTCTGGATGGACGCGTGTCGGGCTGTGGCCGCTCCAACCGGGTACAGGGAGTGGTGGACGGGCACCTTCCTCACGGCCGAGAAGGCCGGGGACAGGTGGACGGCCTGACGTAGGAGTTGGGCAAGGAACCGTCAGAACCAGGGCGAAAATGAGCACGCCGTAATTCTAGGAGGCTCGCTGATGTCACGCGCTTGAGATTTCAACAATAAGTTTAGAGTCGTCACAAAAGACTGAGTTGCAAAGCTTCACGACAGCGTCATTCACTACGAAAGCGTAGTTCTAACAGCCTGCGATTCTTAAGCTTTCGGTGACTGCAGCACCGTAGAACACCAAGAGTTGTCCCGGCTCGTCAACACACTTGAACGAATGGTCCTTGACGTAGTGCTAACTAGGATTGCCCCGAGCGGGGAGGACGCCCGCTCAAGGCCGAAATGGCGGCTGGACCGGGTTCAGCCAACGTTTCCTAGAGAGCAAGGCCCTGAACGTTCGGCGTCAGCTGAAAGGGGCCAGCGTGGAGCAGAGGTTGAACACGAGAGCTGCGTCGTCCGGCTGGGACTCGTGCTCTCCACGTCCAACGCTGATGCAGCACTCGTGACCAATCTCTGCTCCACGTGCTGGCCCCCTTGAGGTGTCTCCGAAAATTCATCACGAGGGCCTTAACACCTAGGAGGGGTTCGGTCAACGCAGCATTTTTGCCAGCCGAGTGATCTACGCTTGTCGGCATACCTCTCGCACAGCGGCACGTAGCTAGGTGACCGCTGAAAACGCGGTGTCCGCACTTGGGCTTTGCAACAGTCGTATTCACCTCAGTTACCGTAGTTAAAAGTTGGGCTCCTTGCGGAGCATAACTAATCTTACTCTTTATATAAAGAATTAATATATATGTAGGAGTATTTTAGACTAGATATATACATGTTATCGTATGAAGATATATATATCTCAAACGCCAGTCTTCCTGCAACAACCAAATCTTCTAAGAACTGCTTCGCGCGACGTAGGAACAATGCGCAAAACTTAGATAGTTCGCCCTTGAGCGAGCGGCCTCCTTTGCACGGGTTGCTCCACTGAGGGGTACGTCACGGGGCAGTTCTTTGGCTGTCGACAGGATAGCGGTTCCATGAGGTAAGGCACAGTCGGCGCTATCTGTATTACTTTAGAGTGCACTGCGCCTACATTTAGCGACACAGTCTGCTCGAACACACGACACCGACGGTTTCGTGAAATCTCCTCAGAAGTATTGTTGAAAAGTCAACTCTTCCAAACAAATGCAGATACCGCATAGGGAAACACGATTCGACCCACACTTGTGGCTTCGGGGTCCTTGTGCAAAAGGGCAAAATTACAGATAGCTTGTAGAACATAAGGCGGTTTCACTGTACCGGGAGCGCTAGTCTTCATATATACTCCGTTTCACAGGAAGTCCGACCGCAGCCAATGCTGCAATTTAAGGCCGGTTCACACATACGGCGGAGCGCTAATTTAGCGCCTCATGAGCGCTAGGAGCAGCGCTCATGTGACACCGACTTGCTCGTGACGTAGCGCAGTGTAAGCCCTCTCACTCTCCTTGTGCCGTGCTTGCTGGTGCGGAACAGCGCGTGCACGCCGATTTCGTTGTTGTTCTTCCTTTGGCATTGAAAGAAGAGGGAGTAAAAGAGCCGCTTTCCGAGCAAACGATCGGGCAGACGATCCAGAGTCATGGACTTTGAGCGACTAATTGATTGGTTACAACCTCATCGCTTTCTATTCGACATGCGTGACCCTGGTTTCATAGACAAGCAGTTAAAAATAATCACCTTCGAAAGAGCTCTGTGTGTCGGTGCCTCAGCCTGGGAACAAGGTTCGCCGGATACCCGTCGGTATCTCGGTGTCCAAAGATTTCGAGCACCCAGAAGGCTCTTCTGGGCGTTAAGTCGTCCACACACATATGCACTAATTGCGTATGTAACAACATTTGTCGCGTTTCTATTTAAGCGTCCCACATGTCCGCCATGGTGCACTGCTGGTGCTCACTCAACCACAAGAACCGGAACCGCACTGCACGCCCTAATCCGCAGCAGTAACCGCGGTACAAGAAGCGCTAACAAGGCGCTACTGAAGCGCTAACAATTAATCACTCTAAAAAAAAAAAAGGTTATCACCTTACACCCTTTTGTCCCATATAATACACCCCAAAACTTCATTTCGACGTACAGCGCCCTATAGTCGAACAGACGGCCCCAAATTTTACGAGGGCTTGATAACGGTGCGATATAACTTTTTAAATAGCTAAAGTACGTATCAAAGACCACATAAAGAAAACACTGAGTTTTTGCAGTAGAGCCAAGAAAACCCCGATTTTTTTTTTGTAGTCAGTAACACGTACATTAGCTATTTTAATAAGTTGTACCACACGGCTATCAAGCCCCTCGTAAAATTTGGGGCCGTCTGTTCGACTATAGGGCGCTGTACGTCGAATTGAAGTTTTAGGGTGTATTATATGGGACAAAGGGTGTAACAATACACCCTTTTATACCCTTTTTCTTAGAGTGAAGGCGCTACTAAAGCGCTAACAAGGCGCTACTAAAGCGCTGACAAGGCTGCTGCTATATGAGAACTAAGTCACTCGCTGGGAAGCGCCTCATGAACGCTCTTTCGAGCGCTAACGTGGCGCTGACTTGGCGCTCCGCTGTATGTGTGGACAGGTCTTCAGTTGTGGCCAATCGAGCAGTGACAAATGGGCTCGTCGCCTTTGTGCGTTTGCAATCACCGACTTACTGAATCACGCCCAGAAATAAGCGCAGGAGCACGCTGCATTTACTGTGCGTGATTAGTTAAGCCTGTGACGATCACCATGACGATCACAACGCACGCGGACGGAGATGCACGCACGGCAGTCGCTCGAACCCGTACCCTGGGATGCGCCGCGACGGCGTAGTGTGCGGCCGTGTGCGCTGCGGCGAGCGCCGAAGGGTGCGGCTGCTGCGACTCGATCTTGGCGGCGGCCGGCGCCGAGTCCTGGGTCCCCGGCTCGTTGGTCTTCACCCAGGCCCGGAAGCCGCCCGAGTCCGCGACGTACTGCACCTGCCGGTACAGGCCGTACGCGTCCCGGTAGCCGTACGAGCCGGTCTTGACGCCGTTGCCGGCGTCCTGCTCGTGCCGGGACTGCCGGTTCCCGTACTCGTCCTGCGTCTCGTAGCCGAACTGGTACGGCTGCGGGGCGTAGACCTGCGCAGAGGACAAACGGTCGTAAGGGTAAAGATTGTTGATTTTTTCTTGGTTACATTAGAGCCGCTATTCACCGCATTCGGTGGGAGTTGGTGGTACCACGAGGGCGCCACACAGCATGGTGCCCCAGTGGACTTCCAGTTGTGTATTATTTACCTGTTCTTCAGCAACACACAGCGATCGGGTAAGAAGATTTTCCTTTGGAAAAGTACCTGTAATACGTTTCTGGGAACCTGCGCTCTTTATAGAATGTAATACAAATAACGAAAAAACACACAGAAACACAAAAAAACTGGAAGCGCATAGAGGTTCGCCGATAGCGGGCGGCAGCGAGCTTGTTTGCAAACAAACATGGGTGAATAAGACGTGGAAGCTTGTCCGTTCTTTTGCACCGCTCGTGCGTTTGTTTAACCGCCAAATCCGTCCACGTGCTTTTGTTTTACCCCTCGACCTCAAGCAATGACGCTTGCTTGGCTTCCTCGTCAACGCCCGTCCCATGCGCGTTTTCTATTTTTCTGTTACCCTTTGATTGGCCTTTTTATTGGCCGAAGAAGCACAATGACTGACAGCTTGAGAAACGCGGGGGTAGGCTAGACTAGGTGGCGCAAGCTACCACCCATTATAAAGTGTACAGCCATTAGCGTCCATCCTTCCATCTATTCAGGGTAGGGCGAGTCCAGAGCATCTAGATCGCGTGCTAACTGCATTGCAAAGATTTCCTCAAGCAGAACTGTCACCCATTTCACTTCAATTAAGCCGACTGAAGACACTTGGGGGTTGTCTAACAGGTTATCTCCCTATCTACCATCACTAATGCCTTACAATGTATACAAAGCAGAGGTTGCGTATGAAAGCCTGTAATCACATGCAGCACGCAGTAAATTCGCGAGTAATTTACACGGCAAATAGTCAATTAGGCTCGCATCACCTGTAATGGAGTTCGGTACACATGCTTTTGCAAGCGTCGACTCCTGCCACGAAAATGTATGCCTCAAGCTGGTCACAGCCTTCTCATTTGCTTCCGCGAAAACCTCGCTCCCAGCACCAACACCGCCTCCGTGACAAGTAATGCAAGGCGCCTGCCGCGTAAATCGAGCGACGTTATCTCAGAGATGCTGCGATTAATCGAGATTCAATGAACCAATTTCGCCCAGGGGAATCATTAGGCGCTCCCAGCTAGCGGATGACCTTCTTCTACGTGCCGGACGTCAATGACAGTAGCTGCGTACGATGAAACATGATTCTTGGGCCGTCGTGCGTCAGGAACGCCAGTATACGGCAGTTCGGAATAGAGTTTTCGTGGTACATTGCTGTCCCTAAGTTCATGTTTGATTGTACTTTTTATTTTATTTCGAATATGTGGGGTTTAGCTTCGAAGGTAATTCCTAAACTGTTTTTTTTGTTGTTGTTGTTGTAGGCTTTGACGTAAAGTGTGTACTCGGGAACTACTTTTCTTGGTGATGCAATCAAAGGTACGAGCACGCGTGCCCTCTTCCTTTTAACGCTAATTAAAGCAGTGTGCGCGCTCTCCTCTTTCCGGAAATGCCGAGAGAAGACGTCCCCGAGTACACATGCCTTGCACCTCACGTCATTCCGTCAGCTCCTTGGCCACCACCAGAGAGAGGACTCTCTTTCGTGTGTCCCAGACTTGCTCAGAACGTTAACCCGTCACTCAAAATTCGTGCTAAAGCAGCTTTCTCCTCTTTCTCTTCCGTAGTGGCGCGAAATGGATGATGTGACGTCAGTGCAAGGAATGTGTTAGCGACGTGCGCGACGAAAAGCGTCGCTGTGGTCGAAGTTCGCGATTGACCGAACCATAGCTTTCTGTATACTGATAATGCCTGCCCAATCTCCGGTTAACGGCTCGAAAAACCCTTCCAATCACGGCGAGGCAGAGGCAACGCCTGTTCATCACGCCGAGGCAAATCCCGCAGTCATGACGCCACGAACGGAAACCCTAAGACGACGCCACCGAAACGTGTCGGCGCTAATAGCATGGCGTCTTTTTACACTCGTGAATGATTCGACTTTACAGGTTTCGTTCAATTTCTTTTTTATATTCCGTTTCCAATTAACTTCGACATAAGCCGACGCTACAATCTGACGGAACCAATCAAACACAGCCAAAAGTTCATCGTCACGCCGCTCGTTTTTCTTGTGGCCTTGCTGTCACCGACTAAAGCAATCACGCAAAAAAAGTGTTGGATCACGTGACATTCACTTTTCGTGATTGGTTTATCTAGTGATAGCAAACGCAGAAAGCCGACGAGCGCACCTTGACGATGAACTTTTTGCGCTGTTTGATTGGTTCCGTCGGACTGTAACATTGGCTATTCTAGAACTTAAAGGGAATCAAAGTCTAGTTGTCACCTTTACATAACGTCCCCAAGGGTTTGTTGTCTGCTGCCTTTTTGCCAAAGTTGCTGGGCTTTTAAGCCGGGGTCACACTGCTCATACATCTTACGAAAGACAGTCTGCATGCAGATTCGAACGCCTGTCACCGCGAGATCCGTGCTTCGAATGCCGCATGGCGAATGAGTTCAAGGAGGAAACTTGGCACGCGGCATTCGAACCACGGATATTGCGGCGACTCGTGTTTGCAGACTGTCTTTTGTACGACGTGCATGAGCAATGTGACCCAGCGCTTAAGGATATCCTCCAACGGGTGATACAAACGACCGGGGAGGGACAGGTCTTCGTTGCGAGTTCTTGTCTGGTGAAAGACTTGATACTTATTTCTGATAAGACACAGACAATGCAGGAAGTGTTGAGTCTTTCAAAAGATGGTATCAAGCGAACGAGAATTCGGCGGAGTTTTAGTAGATAGAGCTAACTGTGTATATGATGTTGAAGGCGTTACGTTTACGGGATTAAGTCGGGCGTCATTCCTTTGATTTAATTGTTTGTCAAAGTTCTTACTGTGGCAACGAATCAACTTAAAAAGAAAACAATATTCATATTCATATATCCGTTTTATTCAATTATGTCTGTAATAATTTAGTCCGTAGATAACACGTTTTAATTGCTGGAACTTAATGGCATCCTTATTGGGGAGAGAGAAGCGCAGAAGGAAACTCACTCACACAGAAGTTGCAGGCAACAACCAAAAAAATGGTCACTCAAGTCGCGCTGACTTACAACTCAACGTGCAGTGTCGCCTTTTCTTTTTCTTTTGCCCGTATTAATTTGTCCCACTTCTGTTCTCTTTTGTACAACACAAACAGCCAATCTCTATCGCACATCACCTTCGAGAGTCAAGAAATAGCAATACCTCTTCGCAGTAAGTCGCTATGGAGTGGACTACTATCATTGTGGGATGGCATCACACGATGATATATATGTAAAGTAATTGAGGATCACTGCTACTCCCTACAGTACATGAGGCAGGGAATTTGTCCTTGGGAATTTGTTCTTAAAAGGGCGGTGCAACGATATTCAATTAGAATGTTTTTCACTTACACGAGCTTACTGGCACTAGTGAGACTCAAGGATACTCTTTTTGCCCAACAACGCCACTGACCAAGAAACTCCCTTAGTTGCGCTGTAATTTCGAGGACAAAACCAAGTGTTTTCATTCCGCCTCTCCTTCGCAAGGAAACCTGATGACGTAGCTGGGCGGTGGCAGTACCGCCCGGTGACGATATTTAGAATGCGGCTCACTAAGGTTGGACCCGAGCATGGCGTGGACACCCGAATTTGGGCTCGTGATAACCGACTGGCTCGGCGCCGCATCCGGGTAGTGTCCTGTGTCCGATCGCTGCAGCGACGACAACGAAAGCCGAAGCCACCAACAGTGTCGGGAACGGGCGGCGTGTCCTGTGCCTTGCCAGCGCCAGCGCGTGGCCATGATCAACGTTGGCGGCACATAATCGGCTCCAGATCACGTGGCCGCTTGTTCTGGCTGCGGAGTTGAAGGGTGAACTCGGCTCGTTTTCCTTATTTTTCTTTTGCGACTTCGAGTTGCGTGTGAGCGAAAAACGAGACAGGGTATTTCACTGGGTCGTTGACGTCAAAGAGGGATCCGTTCTGGCGGTATTCGCGCAAAATACAAAAATCGTTGCCTTGCCCCTTTAATGTGGGAGCAGGCGCAGCTCTGGTATTGCGATACATTTCTCTTGACGTTTTTAAAACAGTACGAATGCACTTACGGCGCGTAGTAATTTATTTCATGTAAATGCTTACAATACAATTTTGAGTCCTCCGATAATTTCGCTTTAAACATGCAGTTCTGCGGCCTATCAAAATTTCTTACCAAAATAAAGACAGAAAGTGTTCTCAATTTAAGGAAACCAGGAACGTCAACTTTCGAAACTGTTTTGAAGAATGGTACCGTTCTACTGAACACACCCCTTCGTAAACACAAAAGTACCAATTTCTTTTTTTTGTTGTTGTTCTGGAATACAATTTTCTTTGTTCCAGATTGCCGAACTGTTTACGTGAGCAATTTTCCGCTTCAAAACGCGCCAACAACATTTTTATTCAACATTTTATTAACTAGGTGCTTGAAAAAACTTTGCAAAACCAGCAGTCCTAAAGATAGTAAAACTATAAAAAAATGATTGAGTAAACACGCCTTTTCTACATATCGTTTAATGACCGTGTCAGAAAAATCAGTTGATTGCATTTTAAAAGTTAATTGGTTAAATTTTGACGTTAAATAAGCCTCTATGGAACTCATGAAAAGAGCTATACCTTGAACACACATATTTACACAGCCGTCTTTAGGTAGAAATGTCACTAAAATAATTTGAATGTACTGAAGAGATCAAAGCAAAGACAGATTGTCCCGAAGATAAAAAGAGATGAATAATTTTAAGATGTAAAACAGGCATGTAAATTATAAAAATACAGTTTCTGAAGGTACGACAAAGGATTCAACAAAAAATAAATACAGTGCAAAATAACAAAATTTCTTTTGCTTTTAATAGGCACACCGCTCCGGCGATTTAACACGAAAGTCATCCTATCTCAGCTTTAGCTCCTGGTGACACGTACCCATCTTGTGCCGAACTCCTCAGCTTCATTGAAAATTAGAGTGATATACTGTTAGCCGGGACGTGACAATACGTATATGCTGCGTGTAAACACTCAAATCGCCTGACGCCTCCAGGCCTGCATCACATATTCGCTTCGAAGACGACGAAGCCAGTTCGACAATTGTTGATATCTCATTCTTTATTGTCTATCGGCGTTCGCGGTTAGCGGTCGGTGGTGAGTTGCGGCGTGGTTGCGGGACCACCGGCACATATTTTCTTGAGGTATGGAATTTATGCATATTGACCGGCCGCCAGTCGTAGAGAGTGCCCATACCCTCGGCACTTAAACGTAAAGTAATTGGGCTGCTGCTTCGATGATAAGCCGCTTCTGAGCAGTTGCACCTCGATCGGAAGGCTTCAGGAAAGTGATGGCTTGTTTCGCCGCCATAGATCAGCTTGGGGCGAACTTTTGGTTTGGGCTTTCGAAGGTCTGCAAGACCATAAATTTATCGATTACCCCCATCATCTGTTAGAGGGTATTAGAATCTGACGTGTTGAGTGTGGACACTAATTGTCCACGTAAAGTCTATAAGGAATATATCCTCCCGAGATTGAAGATTTCCTGCAAGAGCTGGTTTTTGCGAATATCTGTCACAAAACAGTTTATTTCCACGCAGACTATATACGTTGTTTCATATCCGATCTTTAAAATGAGTATTGCATAATTCGCTCATTTAAACATACCTTTCAGGGGCGCGTATCTTGAATGTCATCACTATAGTGCTGCATAAAACCTCTTTGGTCTCTCCACACACCACTGGAAGGTGTTCTGGCTGTGATAGTCACATTCTTGCTACTCTTCACCTACATGTTTCAGCCAATTCCCGTTAAATATTTGGTCATTGTTTGTCACGCTCCTGGTGGAGCCCACGCGGCCCCAGGCAAAGTCGAAAAAGTCCTGCATAGACAAACTTTGAAGGTGTCACAGAGTTTCGGGGGAATCACCCTAAATATAGCGATAACACCATCTCTACAGGCTCTAAGCGTCTGCGAAATCTATAAATCACCAGCTATACGCCGAATTCACTATTAGAAGCATCAGATCGAATACACCGAGGTCATCTCCGGCAGCAGATGACATGTGGCCAATGAAGAGCGGTAATATTTCGTTGGAATTTACAAACGCTGCTATTACAAATGTGTATGCTTTTGTAGATGATAAGAGGAAATGCGAGTCATGAAAATCTTCGTTACCTTTGGAGGGGAACAATACCCAAAAAATCGTCTATTAAAGCACTATTTTTCCTTTATGAGTGGTGTTTGATGGTCGGCTCTCGGCGCGCTCGCTGGAGTTGGGTAGTCCGGTACTGTGTGGGCAACAGGCCGCGTGCGTTCCCCTGAGATATCACTCCGTTCCACCGGTAGAGCGCGAAGGTTCGCTCGCTATTGACTGACGGTGGTGCTGGTTTCGGAACATTCCCATCACCGGTGATGGCCCTGGTGTGTTGCGATATTTGATTGCTGCAATAGGGGAAATCGGCCGCGGCAATCGTCGCGTTTAGTCTACTAGGGTGTTTAAAGCCAGCAGAGTGAGTTATTGCTGCTGCTGACGTGCAGAAACCTCTTCAGGACACCTTTGGGGCTCTTTCCTCCCACAGTTGCATCGACTTGGTGCGCTTTACGTTGCGTCGTGCAGCACAGCGCCTCCCCGGTAACCGTGTAGTCGCCATGGCCACAGCTCGACGCAACCAGTATTCTGAACCTGAGGGGTAGCGCACTCGAACGCGATTGTGAACGATAACTGGGCCAGCTACCTCAGTGGTTTGGCTGCGTTTTGGCTGCATGCGGATTGACTGTACGGAAGATGAGAAAAAATTGTGCTGGAGGCAAAAGCTTCGTATTAACCTGTCTTCATTATTGGCGAAGACTTCACCTACTCTGTCTAGCTTGTTTTTAATAAAAGTTCGGCAGTGTGCCTAACACAAGGCCTCTGCACTGGATTCTTTATGTCATCGGTGACCTCGATCGAGTGCTAGGCATGGATTGGGTACTAACTACGTCAGCCTTTGGCCGGGTATCGCGTTCAATGGCCCTTCACAAGATCATACACGAGCCCCAGCCGAACGATCGGCCACATCAGCTAAGCGCTGCGTCAAAGCACAAGCAAATAAATAATTTACGTTGTCGTTGTCCCCTGCGACAGTCCTCAACTCGGCCAGCGCGGGATAGCCGGACGGATTATCAGCCAGCTGGTATGCAAGTCTGCATCTCCCGAATAATGCGTTTCCCCGCTCTCTCTCTCAAAAAAAAATAAATAATAAAACAAATGGTTTTTGATTTTTTTGATGGCGTCATAAAAGTGCCATGCTGTCATAACCGCGATCCTGGCGGCGTCCCAGCGGCGCGGTGGTGAATCGGCAGACGCCTGTTCTGTTGCAGGTCGCTCTCCAGCTCGTCAGTCAGGAAGCCGCAGCAGACGAGTTAGGACTCACCGTTTTATTAGCGACGCGTCCGCCCGATACATTTTTTTTTTGCGTTACGGTTCTCCCCTGCTAAACTAGCAGAATCCGCTTCGCCAATGCTCGAACAAACTGGCTGTGACATCGTCTGCTGCCGCTGGGAACGCTACAGTCGTCGGCGGGATATATGAAAGCCTGCTCGGTCGAACGCTTTTCAGGCACCGTATACTGGTGTGGCAGTCAGGCTTATGTGTTCACTATTAAGGCTTCTACGTCGAGCCTCGAAAACAGACGGACGCAGTCAGACTCGCGTTGACCTTTTGCTGCGGCACTGTAGGCATTAACCGGGCCGTAAAACTCTGCAACCAGCAGGCTCGTGCATTTCGCTGCAAAAAAGCCCAGGCAGGTCAGACGACCGGGAGACGCGGAGAAAAGAGCCGCATCAGGGCAATTTTCGCGTCTCGCGTACGCTCTTCATTCCGCTCGGCTTTAACTCCCAACCACGTCCGCACGCTGTTTCGGTGTTTTGTAGTTTTATTTCAGACTTGGGGCAGATTTAGAACGCAACATACTTTGGTTTCACTTGCAGGTCTGTACAGACGGAACCATGAGGAAGGTGACTCCTTCACGTGAATGTTTCGGGGCTTTGCTCCAGAATGCGCTTGCACAGCAGCGGGGCAACAAGCAACGGCGTGGACGCTTTCTCTAAAGGCAGACGTCCAGGTTTATATAGGGCGGGATAAATAATTCAGGTCCGCAGGGGCAGGTCGACTTCTCCATCAAAACAGATATGTTCAAGTTACTCAGTAATGAACGACGAGGAAATATGTTACTGATATATATTCCCTGCGCTCATGGAAAAATTTAATGTCGGTACCACCGACTGATATTGATAAAGATATATCCTAGTTACACCGGTGCGAAGTGTGACTGGGGTTAGTCTTAACTGCGGCTAAGGGTGCCCAGCGGACGCACCTAAATCACTGATTACGCTTAAGCATGCCCAGCGGTAAGCCAACCCTACCTATAGTTACCCAGGCGTCCTTAATCGCAGTTAAAGTCTTACCTTAGTCACGCTTAAGTGCGCGCTCAAGGAGTAACTCGGGTGAATTTTCTCAATTTTAGGGTTACGACACGTTTTTAGTGAAGGAAAGTTCCTTTGAATTACGAGGTGTAAGTTTCATTCTCTCGATGCATTGTGAGACTTTTGACATTGTTTTGTAGATATTCAACTTAAAGTTTTGTTTCGGGAAGTCTACAGCGAAACCTGACTTCTACCGGCTCAACGCATAATGGCAACGCCCTTGTGATCAGCTGTATGGCCATCGTGTGACGCAAGGTTCGTACCGCGTGATATGCGAGAAAGCGTATGAAGTGGCCTGGTCGCAAGAGCAGTTCCGATCCGTCCAGGTAAGATGCTACGGCTGTTTTACTGCTTGGCTTCGTTGGATATCGAACATTCTTCGAAAATATTAATTCATCGAAGTTGCCGATTCCCAGCGAGTTTGCCACGATGAGCGCAGGCTCGAAGCCCCCACTAATCTTCTAAGCACTACAATCTTGATGGTGTGCAGTGCGACGTTGAATAAGAGTTGTGGAAGCTAGTCAGCTAGATCGCTGAGCACGAGACGGACTAAATTATGACCACCAGTGAATGCCACCTTTGGCACCACGACGCGTTTTCAGCGAGCAGGGAGTTCAATCTGACCCTTCGGCTGTTTACAAACATGACCTGCCGCTTGCCGTCCCAAACGACTTCCGGTCGCTTTGTCTTTGCAAGCCTGTCGAGGCTTCTTTATATCGCAAGTGCTAGAAAGTATAAATGCTACAGGGGACAACAAAGTTGGTGATTTAACGAGGGCCTTCGGCTGTACAATTCAACGTGTAGGAGGAGGCAGGTTGGTTTACAAGAATATTCGAAACTTTTTTGACAGATCGCGCTCTTCTTCGGGTTTTTTGGTGTTCACGAGGAGAATCGGTGTTTAAGACGTTTCATCGACAGGTCACGCAGCGGTGTTAAGGCGGGCTTTGTTCATTCTTTTTAATGCGAATATTAATGCGAATAGCATTCTTTGGCTACTTCACGCACTTTTTCGTCTATGTATCTATCTGGCTATCTAACCTCTTACGCCGCGGGTCGATCAATAAATAAAAAGACCGGCGCCGGCTGGGATTCGAACCGTTGACCCTTTGATCAGCAGGCAGACGCGCTAACCACAGAGCTATGAAGGCAGTCATTCAAGCGCACTCTAAACGGTTGTTTATATCTCTTACCATAGGACGCGCTTTACAGCGCTGT